>JAQFYB010001069.1:0-37572 GCA_034694085.1 Pogonognathellus longicornis
TATGTATAACGATACAAGCTGTCGTCACACGTGACGAAAAATCTGATCAAGTAAATTGACAAAAGTCAGCTAGAGTAGGTGTACTGTAGTAGGTACTAAACACCAAGGTGGTTGTTTGTAGTTGGTAACAATATTAAACTGGTTTATCCAGTACTTGTCTTTTGGTGTACGTATATATACCTACCTAATTAAAATTTCACCAATGAGCATCATCGATTTTACAAGCTAAAACGTTGTACTTTTTTACCATTTTGTTTTCAATGTGTTGTGTTAGTTTAGTATACACTTAACTATGCTATTTGCTATATGTACATATGATGACTATTTATGTATGCTGTACTACACTTTCTTATTTAAATCAATTTTTTTAACTATAATTTTGAATTTAGAACATTATCTCTATGTAGTAAACATTTAATGAAATTGTGCATTTTAGTTTAATGCATAATCATATAGGTACTAGAGATCTCTGAAATAATGGGGGTATACTATCAACTATTAGGGTGACGTTTCGTTGGTTAGCCCACTTATAAATGAAGGTCAAATAAAATGTCATATTATGTAATGCTGTACTAAAAATGGTTCCTGCACTATGATTGTCATGTATACCTGCCTATAAATTAATTGAGCTACAGTTTAGGTTGGAAGACATTGCTGCAGGTAATAATTGAAAAAGTATATTGGGTTTAGATTTAGCTAGTTGCTGCATGTACAGGATGTGAAGTAGGTATATTTCAAAGAGTTGCAGTTGTAGGAGTTCAACATAAGAAGACTACAATTATAATATTTGACATGAAACGAAGTAGAAAAGGCTGAAGAGATGCATTTATTTTTACCTTCAAAAGTTTTGGACGATACTCTTCATCACTGATACCAAATGGAATTCTTCCTGGCATTTTTTTATTAGCTCGTCTTATAATAGTCTCTAGATCTCCATTGCTTAATATGGAAACAGGGTCCAAATGATTTTGCCATATTAAAAGTCCCAAGTACTCCACGTAATGAGGACTGAAAATTTAATCAATATGAATGCATTCATTTACCTTCAAATGCATTTTTCTAAATAATATATCAAACAAGTCATATAATATGTTACTCACAGACAGACTTTGGCACAACCAAATGGAGCAGTTTTTTCACAAAATCCATCCTCCAAACCATTTTCAGTTTCTCTCTGAACAGGCACTTGACAACGCCGCTTCTTTCCCACGGTAGCAGCATCAGCATCTTCAGAGCTTTCTTTCAGATAGGGAATAGAATGTTCCTATAGTGCAAACAAAATTTTATGTGAATTTACCCGAAGACAATGAAATTAATATGAGCATGACTCTAAAATGATCTTAAGTGTTTCACATTAAATGATGCACATCAAAATAATGATCATGACAAACATTTATTTTTAAGCCGACACTAATCTTCCAGCTTGGGGTAACATTAATAATCGATGATAGCGACAGAACTGACCGAGCTAGTTAGTGTTACAAACATATAGGCATACTACCTTCTTATAATTGAATTTCTTAGTGTAGTCTAAAGTGAATCTCAAATCCCAAGATACTGACCTAGCAAATCTTCGAGTTATAAAATGCATAATAACATTTTCATTCATCAAAGTAACTACATGGGAAATGGTATATTATTATTATGCCAGTAAAAAATGATCCTGAAGGTTTGTTTTACGGTTATGCGAATAATGTCCTATAGTATCTTTGAAATTGTTTGCTAAAGCATTTCGTTGAATACGATACGTGCAATTTCACAGATTTTCTCTATCAGTGTCAGTGTGAATATGCAAATAATGGATTAGAGTAAATAGGAAAACAATCTCTTTATACCTCGAGTAGCTTAACGAGAATTTCGGGTTCTTTGTCTCGTAAGTAGAAGAGGCAGTTACGCGGATGATGAGCATGGAGACCCAATTTGTCACAAAAAGCAAATTTCGCTTCACATTTCGTTCCCATTTTGAATGTTGCAGAACATCCCGAGCAGAATTCATGGCGACATTGAGTACACGTTAGATGCATACAACCACCACGGGCTAAGGCGAATTTGAAATGACATCGGGGACACTCAACGCAATTCTCGTTGAGATAATCGGCTATGCATTTCGACGCTTCGCCTGCATCACAAAGAACTATGTTGCTGTCACGATGGTCGTGATTCTTCTCCCACTGGATACAAAACAGACAAAACCCTCATGATCAACATAGCCTTCCACAATGACATTCCTTGTAAAGTAATGGAATAACATTTATACTGTAAGGCTTATTATGTTATTTTATACGAAAAGTAGTTATTATTATGCTCCAAATAACTCGGTCTATCAAAACTTTCGGGAAATCAAATCAATTACCATATCATGAACAAAAGCATTCATATTTATTGTTGAAACTTGACAGTTTCAATATTCCATGAAAACTTTTGCGTCACTTTTTACCAAGGAAAGTTACATCAACATAGCTATATGTAGCTAGCTGTAGATTTTGACCATTCAATATCTTAATGCACATAAACTTATAGGTACATAGTACATAGGTATCATTGTTGAGTTTTTTTAATAAAAATATTTCGTAAAAGACATACTGGTTGAAGACAAATGGCACATGTCACAGCACTGCAATCCGGGCATACAAGTCGAGTTTGTAAGGGTTCTGTTATGAATCCAGATGAACACTGTTAATAGTAAAAAGAACCACGTCATTCTCTCATCAATCTTTAAGCAGTACACAAAGACAAATAATGCAATCCAACCCATTTGTAAATGAATCAAAATGTGTAGCCATGCATTTTAGTGGCTTTGCAAACATCAAAGTAAAAGAGGTGTCCTTGAATAAACAATTTGACAAGGAGTTTTCTTTTTCAATGGTATTAACACATGTGAATACTATATATATGAATGGAGATGAGTCGCATACCTTTGAACACCACTTAAAGTTGGGTGTTTTAGCAAGAGTCCAATCTCTCAGTTTTCTTTGGAACATTTCGTGGTGGTGACTGTCGAGCAGATTTTTCAACAGTATATCCAAGTGATTGAAATATTCGTTTCCTTGCTCCACATCTTCAGTAAGATTCGATGGCTCTTTGCAAAATGGGCAAGTTGCGTCGATTATTGGCTTGTCTCTCACTTGAACCTGAAAGTACTCTTGAGCACAACTGCGACAGCACCAATGGGTACATTTCAGCATTGAAACCATCTACAAGTATAATTTTTGAACCTGAATTAATCTTTTTCAAGTGTACCACTGGATACTGTGAAAACGCATTTCCCAACAAGAGTATAGGTACTTATCTATAAACATGTATTCAGAAAATTTACATTTTGCAGACCCTGCAAAAAATTGTATAGGAACTTCAGTTTCGAATATTTCTCTTATCCCTACTTAAATTTGATATTCACATTACAGGTACATATATACATATCATATAATATAATACATGTCTATATCACTCCCACTCTGAAATCTATTACTGGTCAAAAGGGGAAATGAATAAAGTAAGTCTGTACAACGGCAATTTATACATGGAAAGGGAGGTCGAAATGTATAAGCCTTGGCTGGCTTTTGATCTTAAAAGCGAAATACGAGGAATAGGGAATGTATTATAAAAAGAATTAGGCCATGAAACTTTTCGACAGCTTCTATGATGGAATTTTCTATTTACTTTGCTTTGTCAAGTCAACTTTCAAACAAGCTTAAATAAAATCCCTACTTGGGATTTCCATACTGAATTATAAGTTCATTAAGAACATTCCATAGAGATTGCATCACATTCATTGCCCTACATACAGTTGCTTTAAAAGCATACATTGAAAGCAGGAAATACTAATGACAAGAAAAAGTGATACGTCTGTTTGTTAAAGGTACGTGTCAAATTCATTACGCTTCATAATATTCATCAGGTCAATTAGTAGCATACTTGTCTAGCTGAGAATTTTCCGGCACAAAGATCACATTCCTGCTGCAAAAAGCTCAATGCAGAATATAAAGATGAGCATTCGTTAGCAGCGTACACGGAATCCTCTTCTGTAAATGACATCTCCATTAGCTGAACGGCCAACTCAGCCCTCTCATACGATGTACTCAGTCCTTCTCCCAACAGTCTTTGAATTTGAGCCTAAAAGACAGAAACACAGTTATATGTAAATATATGGCAAATGACTCATTACGTCATAAATCATTACTTTGAAGGTCTTAGGTATATAGAGATTGTTGAGTGAATTGTAAACATACTTCATTTTCAGGCACAGGAGATGGTGACTTTCCTTTCAATGTCACACTTTCAACTACTTTCACCTGCAATAAACAAAATAATATTATTATTTAGTTTAGGTATTAGTCACTGTATGACGATTAATTTATGGAAAATTATATCACATTAAAATTTGTGTAAGTAGATAGTAACTCGAAGAGTCACATATCCATAATATTCTGTACCAAAACCAGTGCTAATACTTTGTACCAATTACATAAGTCCATATTATAATAGTAATGTCACATTACACACATGCAACATATACTCTAATGAACTAATGCAATAGTTATTGATCACACTACGGACACATTATGGATTACTTTTTGTTTCAAGAACTATTTATCTTTCACTAGAAAACTAATCGAAAACTGTTTTTTTCTAATTTTCCAGATGAACTGCAACATTAATCTAAAGAAAGCTACTTTGTTCACAAGTGCAATAAATATAATATAGGTAACTTAATTAGGTGATCTAGTCACAAGGAAGTAATGGCAGTGTAAGTAGGTACTAAGTAGGTAGTCTATAGGCAGTACAGCTGAAGACCTATTTATAAAGGTACCTTAATAATAAAAATGTATAGTAATACATAGTACATACAATTGGTTTGTTGTTGTTTGACGGAGGCTCCTCTGTAGTTTCTGCGTCGGCCAAAGGTGTTGCTTTCTTAATACTTTGAAGGTTCAATTCCACTTCTTCGTAAATCTCATTAACATCCGCAAAGTTGTTTTTCTCTTCGCTCTCTTCGCTCTCCTCAACTTCCTTTACCTCTTCGTCCGATTCTAGTTCAACCTGCTCATCAATATCATCAACGGAGTTACTTCTTTGTTGATCGGAACCTGTGGTGATAGATTCGCTTTTTCCCATCTCCACCTCTTCATACACTGAGAAGCCTTCTCCTTCATCTTCCACTGCTTTCTCTCCCACCAGTTCCTTTTCTTCTGGAGTTTCTTCGGGAGTTTTTTCCGCAGGAATTACAATTACATCCGAATAAATCTTATCGCTAACATCTAACTCGGAGATTTGTGATTCATGAACTGTTCTGATTGAGTCATCCGTTGGAGAATCTAGAACTCGAGCAAGATGAGACAAAGAAGTCGATGGTGATGGTGACCCTGAACTGCTGGTCTTGGTGGCAGAAGACTCTGGAGATTTACGGCGTACAACTTTTTGTTTCTTTTTAGCTGCGAGTCTCTCGTACTTGGCCATTTTTTTGTTTACATTATCTGTAACAGCTTGAGGTAATGTAATGGGTTCATAAGCTTTGTCAATGTCATCCACATCGTTTTCTTCTGTCTCAGTCAATTGAACCGTCACTTTTTCAGAATCCGGGGAGATAGATTTATCTAAATGAAACAAGATGTAGTTAACTTGAATGAAACTATTCATACATAGATACATATATTATGCATACAAACGTTTGTTTCCAAGAATCAACCTTGATTCTAATGTCTTTCACCATTAGTGAACTTCCTGGAGCATCACACTTTCTGTTAATGTTTAATTCTTTTTGGATATCCGAAAGTTTCATTTTAAGAATCAGCTATAAAGGATTAATCATACCTAGATTTTATAGACACATCAAAATATATGCATACCTTTAATACGGTCGGATTTAGATGAAGAAGTAGCGGTAGCGGCGGCTGCTAACTGAGCCTGAATTTCGGTTGCAATTTTCTCCTTGATGTCAGTTGCAAACTGCCCCATGCTGGAAAAGTTGTTTGTTACAAGACTGCTTAGTATTTGCTCTATTTCATTTGGGCTCAGAACACGATTCTGCAATTCTAACTGAGTTTCCTTTAGAGATTCATTACTTTCTCCCTGTTTACTTTGATGTATGCTTTCCTCCTGTGCAATTAGATTAGTGTCCGCTTTCTTTTCTTCAGAAGTGCCAGCGGTTTTCAAAGGAGTTTCCGGCTTGGCTTTTGGTGGTTTCGGTGGATCGATCTCAAAGTTTTGAATGAAGTCACTTACTAAGGCTTCGGATTCATCTATATCCCCATCCATTATTAAAAGAGCTATGTCTTCTAATTTCACATGCGGGTCCGAAGCAACTGGACTTGTACTTGCCGTAATGATATTTTGATCTTCCTCGGATATTGCGTCTGCGAAACTTTCTGCGTCTGAAAACAGTTTTGGCGTAATTAATTTGAGAATGACATGAATATAAATGCTACGTCTACTACTAATGCCCTATGAATGACAAAGGTCGCTGGATTAGCTATTACAAGCTTTCGACTAGAAATTTAATTTAGTATTTCATGATATACTGTTTAGTTTACCACTACCACGTCACCACAATAACGGCTTCCCGCACAGATGTCATTTTAAGAACTTTGTTTTCAAGCTATACCTATATAAGAGGAACTAATCCAAATCTGCATTCACACCAACTTATTGCATAGGAAAACTGCAAGCAATAGTTTGCAGTGTAGTCACATACAATACAATAATCTACTAAATGGACGAATTCACTTTCCTCAAACACCAAATCATATAGGTACCTATACAAACAGCAATAATTCCATCCTCAATACATTTGTTATTAAATTGCAGTAGTATAGTCGCCAGGCATATTTACGATAAAGTGTGTAATATTCTATGATAACGTTGAATACAGATATATGTAGTAAAATATAGCGTGAATTAATTGACTATTTAGTAATAATAACAATCATACCTTCCCCATCGCTTTTTATAATATTCGCAGATTCAATCGAAGCTTTTCTAATGTCGTCTGTTTTGATGGGTTGTGGCTCAATCTCAACTTGAGGTACGGGAGTATCCGCAGCAATGATAGGAAGAAGACTCTCCAATTTAGCTTGAATTGCTGTAACGCTTGCATTCATAGTATCGTCCGTCATTAATGGAAGTTGAGAGTCTCCACCCGAGTTTTTAAGTTGGTGAATAGCTCTTTCAATTTCCATTGTAACTCTTTCAGCATCAGACACTAATTTTTCAAGTCTTGGTTCGGAGTGTAAGTTTTCGATTTGTATTTCTTCATCTGGTTCGTCCATTCCGATTTCAAGTTCTTCTTCTTCCTCCGACTCCAATTCCTCATCATCCAGTACTTCTTCATCTTCTTCTTCTTCTTCTGAAGAAGAAACTTGCGAATCTGATGCTTCTATCTCTTCATCATCTTCCTCTTCTCTCTCTGGAGATCCCTTCGGTTGCTTTGAAACGAATTGTTCTAGCAAAGATGATTCGAACAAAGACTTTACTTGATATTGCGAGTCTGTGTAGGGTTTCATTTTTTCCATTAGACTCATAATTGGAGCTGATGTCACCAGTGGATCCAAGTCAAGACTTTTAACAGATGGAGATGGAGGCAGGGCTTCATTATCCAAACCACTGGGAGGTCCCCAAATTCTCATTAGAAAAGGTTTCAACTGAGCCTTTGACAGTTCTACATATGCAGCATCAAGGTTTCCGTGGTTAGCCGTCAAGGCTGTTAGTATATCTTCACGAAGAAAATTTCCTCGAGCTTGCAGCTCCAGGAACTACAACATAAAATGTCTTCATATAATATATGACTTGTTCTTCTGGCCAAATGTTAAGTGACACATACAATTCACATGAGACAGTAAAAAGCTTTTGCAATGTTGGCTATAAAGTGGTTTGTTTGTGTGCAACAGCAAAACCAACTTGCTACTGCACTACATATATAACGCAATACAAATTCTGTGATCAAACAAAACGGATTGAGATATATAGCCTATATTATAGTCTCATTCGTTTGGCAACTGTCTCAATTTATGTCAGTGTTTGCCACAATCTTTACTTTGGCTGATTACAGAATTTAACTGACCATAAGAATACAATGTACGAGGAAAGTCTGAAGGCAAAGAAGCTTTCTAAGAAAAACACTGACCTTTTTCCTTCGTTGCTCAACACACTCGGTAACTGCAGCCCAGACATTTCCTCGGTGCACTCGCAATGCTTCTTTGGCTTCAGCAGACGATATAGTCCCGACTTCATTGCTTTCGAGACCTTTCTCACGCCCGTATTTAGTTGCCAGTGTTTGAACAGTTTCAATCATATTTGACCAATTTTCCTAAATTAAATATTTTCATTAATTAAAGATATTAACAGATCGTTGTCTCCATTCTCACTATAATTAAAAGCAAAAGTCAATTATGATTGTACCTGTAACCATTTGATAGGATTTCTTTCCCCGCACATTCGAAGAGCGACTTGTACATCCTCCGGTGTGTAATTAAACTCTTCTGCTTCCTATAAAACGTTTAAAAATGCTTAAAAGTAGTTCAATATCTAATGGCTTGTGTATTTGCTAAGCATTACTATTGTAAAATGTAAAATATGGGTCAAACATTTCCATAAAAACAACCAAATAAATAGCTAATTATAATTATCAATCAAGTCACTTGTGCAGAAGGTTATAGAATATTTGGGTAAAAGAGGCATTGTTATATTACAATATTAGAAATAGTTTAAAACAATTTAATTGACTAGTAGCATACTTTCAACAAGCGAGTTAGCTCAAATTCTTGGCTCCGCATTGATTCTCGTCGCTTTCTAGTGACCAAATCTTCGATTGATGCAAAGTAGTCACCAGGAGAGGGAAATCGGTCCCATGAAGGTGGGGGAAAGCGTCTGAAGTCTTCATAGAACCTTCCACCCCTAGAAGGTGGACTTGGGTCTCTAGACGGCGGCCCAGATAGAGGCAAACTCTGCAATAAGTATTAAAAAGCACATCGATCATGGTCAGTTATTACATTAATAACATCCATCCCAGCAGATCTGTCAATTATTACTTGAGCAAATACTTGAAACAAACATGCAAGCAAAGAAGTACAAAAAGTTAGTGAGTTTGTAATAAAGGGAAACTTTACTCTAGTATCACTAGCAAGAGAGTGTCTACTGGATGAACGATACAAATGTCTGGATTCTCCAGGTTCCACCCAGGGATCTGCAGTGGACGTTGTCAAATGCGTAGACATACTCCTCTTTAGCTTTGTCTGATGCTGATGTTGAGCCTTTCTTGCATAACGTAATGCTTTCTCCGACATTTCTATTTTTGGAGGACCAGAATCTTCAGATTGCAGGGACAGAATGGATTGTTTGGACGAAGACTGTTGACGCATTTTTGAAGCAGGCATTTCTTCATATGTCTGCAAACAAATTATTGCTTCATTAATATAATTTATAGCCCTTTTGTTGTGTACCCGTATACATACATACCAAGTATAAATTTTACAGGCTTTAGTCTAGCTAAGCTCAACTTTCACTTTAGTTTAGTGTTTTTCTACTTCCTAGAGTTCTTAATGACATTCGAGTTGAGTACTGCGAGTTTTGAAGATGCACTGAAGATAAAGATTTTGCCATTTTTTTGTAAAATGTGTTTCAATTATCGCAGCTACATTCGTGCGACAATAAATTGTGGTAGTAATTGTTGAGACTTGAAATGCATAGTAATAAATTTTGCTTATAAGGCCTACATAGTTAAACTTTTATCCTCAAATACTAGCCTCTACTTTCTTCTTTCTTTCTTTTTCGTAGCGTATTTAATCCCAGGTACCAAAAGTAGGAAATTTAATACATTTATATACGTAAAATTATACGATCCAGTTCCTGTGCCTACAGTTGAGGTACGCGGTTGTATGCTTAATGCTCACCTCGGTTTCCATATGTAGAATAAAACTTTGTCGCACACAGACTTCGCAGTTCCAAGAAGAAGATTACAGAGAACTATAAAGTTTACCTGCACCTTTGTGCAATAAGAAAAGAAAGCCTCAAAACTAAAAGCAACCATCTGAAAAAAGGACCTTGGTTTCCCTAAAATGACTACAAGGGAACAGAAATTCAAGCGTAGTGTGTATAGCGATAACATTGTGGTAGGTACTGTAAAGTTTCATCGTCTTTACACATAAGACACAACTCTATGGTACGTATATACATTATAAGCATCTTGGACATCTTGGAATAGTTTCTTTTGCTTTGTGTTTGAGTCAATATATTTGATAAAGCTATTTGTATTACTATGATGTGTATATGAACCTTTAGTGAACATGCAAGCAACTAATAAACTGCGTACCTTTAAGATCTAAGGTAATAGCAAAAATATTAATGAGTTTCTTTGAGTAGAATTAAAGTTGAAACAATGAAAAGGATGAAAGCGTTTCCTTCCTTTCTCTCCAGTCACGGACTGGCTGATATAAATACATTATATCCTTGAAAGCGGATATCTTCTTATTAAATACTCCAATAGAATTGTTCTTCCCAACACGTGTATTGACACAATACTTGTCTTTGTATACTACTATCTACCGAATATTACATATTTTTTCATCCGTTCCAATTTTTCTATTGCCTGAAACCTAGATTAGGATGAATATAAAAAACAGTGCAGAACAGCACGTTTATAGGATATGTTCTGCTCTACTAACTATGCTGAAAAAGAAAGTTTGAATGTTTCAAAGAACTGCTTGTGCGGTTTATTGCGAAAACATTCGCACAAACATAATTCGATTTTTCTCGGAGAAACGGTGCTGATATCAACATAAGCTTGTTTTGCTGGTTGCATACCAATATCATTGATTTTCGCCTGAGTGAAGGGAATTTATGTTTATGAAGGTACTTTACTGGAAATAAGAATAATGCCCTTTATTCCAAAAATAGGAATATGTATAGTGTAAAATATGACTTTACTGGATGAATAAATCAGCCAATAAGAATTTGACTGATATTAATTTTACAATGGAGAAAACATTAGTCATATCATCTTTTGTGCATTGTATCACCAAAGACACCTTGCTTTATATAGTCTAAATAATATTCAGTCATACTGGCTTGGTATTTCTAACAATGTCGTATACAGGTAGTGGCCATACTGGCAATTGCTTCCCCCCAAATCCCTAAAAGGAAGCTACTGTATTTTGTGGAAAGACCGCATAAAATTGGGATTTTTTTTTTAAATTTTAGCTTATATTGGCTCAATTTTTTCTCGTTACACGCGATAATAGACACATTTGAATCTCATACTAAGATTTTGCCCTGTTCGAAATCAATTTCTGGATACGGGTTTGTTATTCCTTCACTTAAATTAAAGAGATAGTATGAATGTGGCAAACTTACTTGAGTAGAAATACTCTGCGGAGGAGGAGAAGTTCCCTTGGAACTTTTCTTATCCGCTTCCAACTTATTATTCCGACTTGGAAAAGATGATGTGGAACTTGCACTACTGCCGCTACTACTGGAAGCGCTTGTTTGAATACCCTGACTAGATGTTGAGGTTGATGGGACAGTGGATGTTGAAGTGGAAGTTGATGTGGACGAAACTTTGAGTCTGGTTGGTATAATTATATTGGATTTGTTTGCATTTGTTGCGACAGTCAGAGAAGAAGAAATTCCTGTCTCCTTTTCATTTTCAACATTTGAATCGTAGGACTTTGAGTTACGATTTTCATTGCGGCTCGAATTTTGTTGAGGGGGTGGAGGAGACCCTCCAACGCCAGTGTCCTCAAACCTTGGTGGTGATGATCCCACTGCTGTAGAGACCTTGGCAGGACGTCTGATATCTGTGAAGAAGTGAAGTGGGTTATGTAAAATATTTACATAACCAAACGAAAGTACTTTGACGAAAGTTTGTTTATGATATTAAATATTATGATCATTATACTCTATGGGGAAGACCATGCACGTCTTGAGTGATATTTCAATTACAGTCCTAGACTTTACTTAAGAATTGAGGTCTCATTTGTATGGAACATTCAAACTCTCAAACATCTTAGAAATTAATAGAAAATATTATGTAGAACGAAATTAGGGACCCATATCATGTACTGAATAGCACTGCTACTGCTACACCCGTATGAAACTACTACCTAGTATGTACTTATTCCGGAGTAAATCTTTATTCGTGTTTTTCATGTTAAATCCTTTTGCATCTGTTTGAATCACGAAATCAAACAATACTGAACTCATGTAGTATCAAAATAAAATGAACACGCTGGTTGCGGTTACCAATAAAAATATGATAATACGCATTGTTCGACCTACTTATTCAGTCAGTAAACACTCTAAACTTTTCAACTGTTGCTTACATTTGCAAAATCCTTCAATCTGTTGATTCCTCTGTTTTTGGATAGTATGAAGCAAAACAAAAACAACAATCTTAAATACACTTAGCTATATAATAATAACTACAACTAAAAATGAGTTTGTTTTTCCTGAACACATTCATTGATACATAATTCAATAGCACCTGTAATACACACAATTTGTGATTCTGTACATTTTACCAACTATACATTATGATATGATAAATTAGATTGTTTGAAAATTGAGAACAAAAACAAAAGTCTCGCATCTAAAGAGTCTAAAGAGTCCTTATAAAAGAAAAGTTCACACACAACCAGCATCAACGTTAAAGAAAGATGAATAAAACTTTCATTAAATTAAAGTGCTTGTTAACTCAGTTCACTCATTTGAGTGTTTGCATGGATTTATCACAGTGCTCTATCTGTTGTCTTTGTAGTCCTATTGTGTAACATACTCTACAATAATTACTAATTACTAAGAAGTGCATGCAAGAGAAAGTGGAAAAGCACAAACAAAGTTGTTATTGATTGAAACGTTAAAATGAAATTTCATACCAATTTTGGGGCTAATTGTTAACGTCTGAAGAGGAACACTTCCATATACATCTTCATTGCTATTGATGAAGGGTTTTTGTCCTTTGAATCTGGGTTGCAACCTTTGATGACGTAAGGATCTGTCTTGTTCGTCGTTACCACCATCATTTTCACTATCGTTCTGCATGATAGAAGATTGAGGTTGTTTTGAAGGAGTGGGTGGTCGTTTCTTGACTGGTTCCACACTAAAGTTTATAACATGTTGTTTTTCTGCCGTGCGTGAAAAACTAAGTTTAGACTTAACAACTGGAATCTCATCTTGGATTCCCATTGAATCTTTCATTCTACTGCCACTCCTTCTTCGTACGCGATTTTTTCCAGTAAGCACATTCCGATAGCCATCAGAAGGAGTTTTACAGCAAATAGTGCACACTTTCGTGCTCTTGGGGTTAACAAAAGTACAATGTTCACATTGCCATGGACCATCCGGGTCTTCGGTAATTTCGTATTTAACTTCGTCTGCTGAATCTGATTCAGTTACCAATTTTCTGTCCGCAGAGAAATAAGAATCTTCTTCAGATTCTAAATGTCTCTTTGTCATATTATTGTTATTCATGTTAACATTCCTGCCGAAATTTGGAGTTGGAGGTCTTTGATGGTGTGGAGGTTGTTGGTTGTGAGCGTTAGCATTCATGCGGTCTAAACCTTGACCTCTATCCATACCCGGTCTTCCAGATTTCTTTCGAAAACTTCCTTGGGGAGTGGCTGGGTTTGATATTGAGTCTTGATTTCCATAAGGTGGCGGTTCGCTTCCCATTCTGACTCGCATCATTTCTCTTTCCATGTCATTTTGTGACATTGGTTGATTAAAGTTCTTAGGAGCACCCCAATTGTGAAATGCCTGGTTGTGTCCATGACCTGCGCCCACACTGGAATTTGAAGGCGTTCTGTGTAAAGTTCCAGGATAGCCCATCATGTTTGTTTGTTGGAATTCATATCCTTGCTGAGGGTAGCCATTTCCAGGATGCATCCACTGTGTTCCAAAGTTTTGGGACGAGGTCATGCGATCAAGATCAAATACTGACTGACTAGACTGAAATGAAAGTTGAGATGAGAAATGGCGAGGAGGAACGGGTGGCGGAGGACGCTGTGGGGCATTTTGATTTTGATTAGCTAGAGTTCTAGTAGGACGTTGTAAAGTTGCGAAATGTGAGGCATTCGAGGAAGAAACTGCTGGGTAGCGACTGAGTTGGGATGTTGAGACGCTATTCGCTCGTTGTCGATTAAAAAAGTCGTCTTCATCTTCCCAGTCGCGATATCCACTATCATGACTTGATGGCTAAAATAAATGTTTAAATTCAATTAACACCTTCACTGATAGAGTTCAAAACATTGATAAACTAACCCAATTAAATCTTAAAACGGAAATTTCAATAGCAATGAGTTCAACTCTTCACAATGCAACGACTTAGGGTAACTTATGTAATATTAAGTGCTATTTTCATTGTTGATTGTAGCAGGTCCATTTGATATCGTAGAGTCGTTATTATTAATTATTACTCGAATTAATTGCATACCAGTTAACATGCTATCTGTTGTATCTATGCATAGTAAATGTTCGAAATGTCTATTTAGTACAAAATGTAATATACTTCTTAGACTTCAAAAATATCGCCTAGCAAATGTAAATTGAAAATAAACATTGCATTCTGAACCATTAGAGAATTATGTATATCCAATGTTTGTATTTTAGGTGTATTCGCTTGTAAGAAAGATACATAGTTCGCCCAGTTCATTGTAATATTAGTGTGATAATAAACTATAGCTATTAGAAGTATTAAATCGATTGCATATGTACCTATATAATTTATATGCTAGTGTAACCTTTAGGATTTTATTTAACATTTTCCCGTCCTATTACATCGTTCTACTATCTTAAGTATACGTTTATTCTTCTTGCCATTACAGTAACATTGGCAGAAGTACTACAGGAGTACTATCGATTTGTTAAAGTCTCATCTTGACCTTTAGTTGAAGTGGAAGAGCCCAATCTACCTCACTTCACTAACACAATAGAAGCGAACTAAAAGGAAGCAAATAAAATGCTAGAGTTAAATTGCAATGTAAAATCGATTTAGTTCGCCAACTAAATATTTCTCCTAAACTTGTAAACTATTATCCTATGTAGTTGCTCACTCCGAAAAGGTTTCTGAGTCTTCTGCTTTGTATCGGGTTTGATTTCTAGTTTGAAATATAGTTCTCCTGAAACCCCTGAAACAGTCTATCGATCAAGGAAACACCGTATTTCCTTTTATTGTGAAATCGTATCTTTTACAAATGTAAAGAGTTTTTCGTAGCGAAATGCTGTAAATAATATTTACCTACACACCAAACAACTGCAATAAACATCAATAGATCGAAAACCATGTTGTTTGTCGTATACAAAATGAAGTACATTATAATATTACAATTTTTAGAAATATATTTTATTGGTTTATTTTTGCATTTATGTAGTAAAACCATTGTGAGATTGTGTTTTCAAGGTCGTATATAAGGGGAAACGAGTAATTCATCCCTCTGAAATCCGAAAAAGCTGTTATTTGCCGTAAAAGTGCAAAAAATTGGTAAATGTTGTGAGCTAAATGTGCCAATTTGATGCAATTTATGTTGGTTTTGACTCAAATTGGATCAATTTTTAGCACTACCGCCAATCATACACTTATTTCTACCTCATGCATATTGGGGTCCCAAACGTAAATTGCTCCAAGGTTTGTTCTTCCCTTTAACCATCCACCAAATTGATTTCTGTATATCTTACAAGTATTAAGTAGGTACTTACACACAATATACATAAATCATATTATTATGTAGAAAAAGGCATCTTTTCTGCTCTCAGAATTTTTTCAAATTTTATGAGTTTTATTTATGAATATTGATTTGGGTGACAATGCAAACCCTTGCTGGTTTGTTGGAGGTTTCGGCTCAGTGACAAATTGTAGTTGAATCCCCTTCTAAAAGTACTTTTGGAGAAAGCCATTTATTCAGAACTACCTGTATCACATCTGAAGGATGGAAACTGTTTTGTTTAGAGTGCATTACCCAGGAAAGTTCATGATTGAATTACCTATAAAATATATCTTTATGCTTTTCTAGTAAGCTCTTGCTTATTGTTTCAATTTCAAAGCAATATGCTATAGCCAACTACCTTGAAATCCAATATACAACAAACTTGCAAATCTCTCTATGCATTACACATGTTGACATGTAAAGTGGTCTCATCCTTGTTGTCAATTTACAAGAGACAATGCTGTTATGCATTTACCAAGGACTTTAGAAATCTGTCAAGGCTTGTTGAAGCTGAAATTACAACTTACATGTTTGTCGCTCAGATTGGCCACACTGACACTTTGATTCCGGGCACTTTGTATCTCCAGGACTGTGAGTGGAATATTTCTTCCAGAGTGCACTGTTGCTCTTTGTGGAACTGAAGAGGAAAGTGGAGAGCTATGTCTTCTATCTACCATCGTTTGATTATTTCCTCTAATCCCCATGGGTGTGGGCGTCATTGGTCTAGTTAAATCTGCAAAGCAGCCATGGAATAGACAAAAGAGATTATTATTATTATTAACTATGTCTACAAGTTTTCTCGAGTGTGTGAGTTTATTGTGAGACTAGATTTTCCATATGGTTGAGAATGATGAATTCGAACTAACGACTTAGTATATGGAATTACCGTTGCGTTGTAGCTGGGGATTAAAATTTATTTATAAACTATTTGAAATTAGCAAGAAAGGAATCACAAGATGAATTCTAACCGGATTTCGGAGGTAAGGGAGGACCGCCTGGTTTAGGCGGTGAAGGTAAAGGTCGTTGTCCCATTCCGCCTACGAATCTTTTTAAGCTGCCCATAGGATCTAAACCGAAGAGGACTTTTCTAGCAGATGTGGGAGAACCTGTGGCAGACCTCATTCCAAAGCGTTTTTGCCTTCTAGGAGGAGGGACAGGCATCATCCCTGGAAGTTGTGCTGGAGGTTGATGATGAACTGTTGGGTGCATTTGGGATGACATGTGAAGATGTGAAACCGACTTTGCGTGTGTCATTGTAGTAGGGATAGGCGCTTCCGGTAAAAAAGACTTCGGGGGTAATGGCGGTCGATTTTCTAGTGATTCTAATAGCTGGAAGAGTAACATTAAAGAATCATGGGTATCACTTAATCAGCTAAATACGCATAGTTAGAAAGTTATATTTAAAGTTTTAAATATATATTTTATTAAGTTAAGAATATATAGCAGGTATTTTGTTTATCCTTATAATTCAGATTAAAATTACAATACAAAGTTGGTTTGTTGTTAATTGGTGTATTTCACAAACACATATATACATAACATTGTAGGTACTTACTTTTCTAACATGATTATGTCGCTTAGGATGTCTGTGATACATATCATTACACGAACCGCAAAAAATCTGACTATTGCACATCTCACAACGCACTACTGGATTTGGGTTTCCGCATAGACTGCAAGACCGCTTTCCTCCTAAAAATAATTACATGGGACATGTGTAGCGGAAATACTGAAGTAGGTAATGAACTAATAATGAACAATAATATATGTATATTCCGAGAAAATTTAGTGTTTGCTGAAATCTTTTCACGGTTAGTAACGGTATTATCAAATTATGCATATCTTGTACATGCACACATGTATAAACAACCCATCCATATCAAATTACCCACAAATCGAAACGATTATTATGAATGATATTCCCAAATAATTTGTTATGCAAATCCGGGGCAGGTCTATAAATGGCTAAGCGCACTCCATATTCCACTTTTATTTGCATTTATTTGTCTCATTACTTGATGAGATTGGATGTTCTGTATTCAAACATAAATGTTAGCAATTTCGACACTGTACCTATGTAGATAATATTAATTAAAATTAAAATTTGGAAATGTGTTTTACATGTGTGGCTTTATCCCATATCTTTTTTGTTTGTTTTTGACAATGCAATGGAAACAGCGCAGAGCGTTGCATTTCTGTGCTCTATATACATATTAACCAATTCCAACACGTGCATGAAAATGATTTTACATGCCCTGTATGTCTAAACGATTAAACAATATTATGATTATAATTAGTTTAGTCAGCTTTTTCCATAGTTAGATAAAGTAATTACTTAGTTAAGCCAAAAGTTGCATTGAATGGTTCAAAAAAAATCTTCTTTTCTCCCGAGTACAATGTCTTTCTAGCTGAACTTACTGCTTCTCTTATTCCACATAATATATCTTATACATTTTGTTTCAAAATACATACTATGTACGTTTACTAAGAAGAAATCCAATAGCAAGTGCTTGGCGTACCATGTATTTATCAGAGCGGTGAACGTTATCCACCTAATTATACATTTGTACTTTGCTGCATCCGAATCTCTTCTCGACTTTGCTACATAGTACAAATACAAAGCTACTGTACCTCAGGCCCTAGCAGGTTAAAATTACTACTAAAGTATTCACGCATTCTTAAGTCTTGAAAAAAATAGTAGCTTGTAAAAGCTGTGAAATTTTAATAATTCAAATGTAATGGTAAGTGAAAAGCAACAAGTAAATCTTGTGGTTGTCGGCAACAATACAGAAAGTTGTCATTATCATGAATTTGTTAGCAAATCAAGCAATGAAGACATGTTCTAATAATTCAAACGTAGAATAAGGACTCCTGTACAACACATATTATATACCTATACCTTGTATGAATTGTGTGAAATCTAAAAAACAATGAAGGTGAAATAAAAGAAAACTACAAACCTGCGGATTTTTTGACATTCATATTTGTGTATGAGTGCATGTGATCAATTTCTTCGTATTCGGACTCGTCTGCGGGTGGAGGCTCCGTGGGCAGAGGCGGTGGAGGTGGCGTGGCTCTCGCCTGCTTTATCTATGCAAATTATATTATAAGTCTAGATTTACTTATACTCTAATCTATTGCCCTTGAATTTACTTTCCTTCATGCTATGCTATTTCATTTACACCGTGTGGTTTCTCTTTCTAGTGTTCTAGATCACAGAGTTCCCCGAATAATTCGCATTCGTTTACACAATGAGTTTCTCAGTATTTTGTGTACTCAAAACTTGTACTCTTTGAAGAGAAAAACAATTAGACCTACTATGTTTCATAACACTACACTAAAAGATTCATTATAATATCGCTTCTCTCAACATACAAATTCATTATTTGATTTATTTACCTAGTTAATTAATTTATTGCTTATGCAAGCACCTTACTATATGCCTATGCAATTTATACATTAATTTTGGTAGCTTTACTCTTGGTTGGTTAAATTATCATATGGGAGTAGACATTCATTGGAAGTTTTTGAATTTTCGTTAAGTACATAGCTGACTACAGGAACTGGCTAAATAAAATATGACAAAATAATGCATGGGGATATTAGACTTACTAAGGAAGCTGAGAACCATGAAGGCATTTGCCGTCCGCCTACTTGCACCCTAGACGAAATAATCGGATTTTGCCGCATTCTCCACTTATCGTACTCCTAGAATAGACATATTTGCAACGGATGAAATTTAAAACCAAGACTGCAGAGTTTGTACACTTTACATATTTACATCTTGCACACCTAAATGAAGCTCACGCTCAGCAAAGCACATAACAGAAAGAGCTGTATTAAATAGGCAGGGTAAATATTGGATGTAGCATGCAGAGTGGCATGCAGGCATGTTAAAGTTAAACAGTATAGTAGTGGGTAGATTTGTAGACAAAGCAGAAGAATATTATTTTCCATGCCTATCAAATGAAAATGTTCAGGATTGCCTTAGGATTAAAACTCATTTAACATTGCTACTTTGCTTTATAAGACAAGGTTTCAAAATGTATTTTTAGCCAATTAACCAACTCTGTTGTGTAGGGTTATGCACATTATAACTAATGTGTAGAATTGCTGTCTGCTTGAGTTGCAAATGTACAATCCAAAGACGCAACAGAGGTTCATACAATTTAGGAAATGATTCATGCCAAGTTAAGATGTATATAAGATGAGGGAGAATTTATTAATATGCAAACTCATTTGTATTTGGCATTAGTGAAGGAAATAATACACCGTTTACTGTGCATTTTCAACTTATAATTTTATAACTAAATGTTAGTACTCTAGGTCCAGTAATCTCGTGCAGTGTTTTTAAAGTCCAAACTTCGCACTACAAACAGCAGATTCACCAATGCTATGTAAAAATACTAAATGCAAAAAAACACGAATCAACTTTGCCTATGAATGAAAATGAAGTTTTTTGCGAATAGCACAAGAGAGTGTGTATTTAATTTACGTTAAGCATCATTGTGAAAAATTGAAAATGTGTTGCGGATTGTCGTATGAACTAGAGACGTCACTTCGCCTGTCCTTGTACTTATCACAGTCAATTGAAGAACAATTGTACAGGCAAGTCTGAAATATGATTGTGTAAAGGTGTGGTACTAATATTGATATTCTGTACTGTAGTATTCATCAGGAAATAAAGTCCAAGGTACTTCTTTATAATATTCTTCTTTAATATTATAACAAGGATTACGAACTTTTCTGCTCCAGGCAACTTGTGTGTGTGTATTTAATACAATAATTCCACGATCACAGATAGGTGAATTGTATAAATAATTATAAATCTTCATGTAAATAATTATATTATTGTAGGTAACTGTGTGGAAGCCTTGTGGATGTGTATTTGTGTAGTGAGGAAGAAACGTCTGAATCTAATAAGTCCACCAATCGGGTAACTAAGAAAGCAACTAACTGGAGAATGACACTCACAATAGCAGGAAATGCTTTTGCCGTTATAAAATCGCAAGTCGGAGACATGAAGATGTGGAAAGGTATTGTGTTACTAGCTCTGGGTCTCCTATCTGCAGATAATTATATTTTGTATCTTTCTCTAAACAAACTTTGGGATGATGGTGAACATATGACAGTGTAGTGTAGGAATAATTGTAAAGAGATACTATCCAGTAATAAGTAGGCGATGAATATATGCTTTACTTACGTTTACGTCGTCTCGTTAAGGTTTCGTCAGCTTGTCTGCTATTGCTACCTACTTACTTATTATTAGTGTATACCTTCTTTGTATATCTTCTGTCTTAATAATAGTGTCCCAACCACAACACAAGTTGCGACAAGGCTAAGGTACGCAAATGAAATGCAGCTGACACAAACTACTACAGACAGCTTGAAGAGTAAACTCTAATTTCACTGTGAGAAATACACTAAAACAATGCAGAATTTTCTAATTTCTTTGAATATGTCTATAGCTACCTACCTAGGATGAAAATGCAATGACTCGGATTCGGATCTACAATGATGAACGCAATTTGAGACGCAAGGAAAATAACACAAGACAACGAACCACGAATGTATGTTCGTGTATGTACAAGTTGGTTATATCTAACCGAGCTGGATATTTACTAAATGAGACATGCCAACTTTAATGTGTCCTTTGTCTAGTGTAGTCTGCTTAGCTGAGAACAGACGCTATATCCCATACAACAAATACTGATAGTAGTAGAAAAATACTTAGGTATGGTAGGAGCGGTGGAGAAAACAAAAAAGTGAGACCGGAAAAGTACGTTGACTAGTATTCAGTACACAACAACGTAAGCCGTTCGTTGCACTTACGAAAGACTTGTACGTATTAAAGATCAGAGGATTTCTGTGTGAGGGAAAAGGGTTACGCTAATACAGCTTTAGTGAATCAGAGTTTGTAGGATATATGTATCTCAAGCTATTATAGGTTCTTCACTTCCATATGAGTAAATACAACCGAAACAACCAATCCCTACCGGTTTCAAACCGAAATTTTAAGAACCGAATCCCGACTTAGGAAAAGCCAACAGCCTCAACAATATTATTCTAACTAATTCAATTTCAGCCTGCAGCAAATCTTTTCTATTCAAACCAATCTGTATAAATACACAGAATATCATAATATAATGTTTAGTACATTTTCTACTACTTACAAATATACATACATACATATTTGTATACTAACCCTGTATGATGTTACTGTATGTATTGAATATTGAGCTGAGCGTATTACGTAGTATCTAGTTCATTGGCAAAGGAAAAATCTCAAGTAATGAAAACGGGAAACAGCTTGTGTCGTATTGGCTTGACTCATTCACGCTTTTAACATATTGAAGTCTTTAACGCTGAAAATGAAAGGCTCAAGATTGCAACCATGTACTTGACTTCAGTTGACTCTCGTAAAAGTAGTATTACTATAGGTAGTGTACTTAGTAGTTTGCATACTAAAATCCTTGTTTAGTGTGATGCATATTTACATATAAAAATGTAAGTTATTAGTACAAGCGTAGATACCCTGTCTGAATATAGTAATAAGGCTTTCCATTAAAATTGTAATATTATTATTAATGTTGCCATTTGTGACACTATATATATTATACAAATACTAACATAAGAGCCAAGACCCACCATCGTTGTATGTTATGTGGGTAGGTTGAAATTGAATTTATGTTTAAATACGTAAGAAGGAAAGTATGCATGTCCTCCATTGGGAAAAGCCGTTACATAATACACGGATGAGAAGAATGTGTAGCATGCAAGGAAGAGACACATGTTAGTGTTAGTACTCGGTATATTAGTAATTTTCTTGAAAAGATTTTCGTCTGGATGTTCATGTAGGTACGTACGTATTCTACGTGTGTATCAGAGTAGGAAATGCTAGTATAGGGTGTAGTGTAGGAATTAACATTATTATTCATATCATAAACACAAGATGAAAGCTGGAGATTCGACTGCATTAGCAGCGGAGTGTACTACTCTTGTAGTAGTTTAATCAGTGAAAAGTTTGAATCTAAAAATAGTTGGAGCAAATTTGTGCCAAATCTCATCTATTTTTGCACATAGACTGACTTAACTCGCTCATCCAATCCTAGTACATGGTGGCTGTGAGTTGAGCTGATGCCTGCCTGGTATATCAAGGAACCTATTAACAATAAGCTGCCTACATCATTACAGTGTCTTGTATGTAGTTGGTAAAGTGTAAACATAGCACTGTAGTGTAAATACAGTAAATACATAGAGAGAGAGAGTATATATTTATAGTACTCTGTTGTACGGGCGCCGTCGTCTTTAGCTTTATCTTGATCTTTATTATTATTCTTTTCGTGCTGGCTATGTAAACTGCTCTTCTAATCTACTCCCGTGCTCTTCTTCCTCCAACTGACACCAAGCATGGTAAACTACGCTTGAGGCTTGAATGACAACTTGGGGTTGACAGGCTTCTAAATGCCACTTTAATTTCTCATTATTTTTATGTCGACCTACTGGTACGTAAGGTCTATAGAACACAAAAGCCAAACGCTGAGGCTCGTTTAGTCTTGTCGTGTGGAAAATCAGGATAGAAATGTAACAATTGCACTCTCTGAGGATGCTAAAACAAATATTATTGTCATTCTGCGGGTAATCATCATATATACGAAATAAAACAACAGGCAAACTTGGAGAGTCCCGAAGAATGAACTGGAGAATGAACTTACACTGGTATTGCCTATACAGAACTGTTCTCTTTTTACAAAATGCTCTGGATATATGCATAGACAGTAAGTGTAATAATGTTAGCGTTATTGTTATTTCCTACCTATAAGTATTGCCACCAAGACAGCTAGTGCATAGAACAGAATGCAGTTTACATACCACTACACTACTCATGTGATGTCTTTAGGTCATTGAATCTAAACATCATTTGCTATTGTACATGTCTCAAAATGAACCCAGTTCGTAAAAATTGTGGAGAATTGCATCGGGAGTTGCATGACTTTTAGTAGCGATTCTATCATTTGAAACCAGTCTTTAAACTTGCATTCGATCTTTCAAAGGATACGTCCTTACATTTCTCGCTGCATTTTTCTATGTACGTACCTAAAATAATTATAAAAATTGTGCTCGTACCAATATCAGTAAGATTGTACGAAGAACACTTTGCAAATTGAAAATCTGAGTAGAGATACTGTAAAAGTATAGATATTGCTTCTGGACAGACTTTTGAAATATGGTATTAATCAAAAAGATGTGATAAGTTGGCTTGGCGTCTGGACAGACAGTGTTCGCAATTTAGTCAGTGTGAATCATGTGAAGGCATTTTATATGGTATAGCTTAGACTTAGGTGTCGTAACTGTCATGTAATGTGTAGAAGCATACAATGCAGGATGTAGTTATTGTAACCCTTTGACCTTTAAACGTGAAGGCAGATAAAGTATCATCACTCTCACGTTTTTATATATGGGATTTCCCTGCTAAGCCATGAACAAGAATCTAAATAATAGTAGCAGGTGTCTGTGAATGTAGAATCCTTAGTTTTTTCTCACCAGAGAAAATGTAACTAACAATTCATTCAGCATATCGGCGAGTCAATTTTATTTTGTCGAGCTTGCTTTTTCTTATCTGCGTTTCTTTTGTCCATGTATATTCATAGAATGCTTGTTTTGGTTACATTTTATAATCCTATAATCCACTATTGTACCGTGAAGCATTCGTTCGTAGCGCTATATATGTAGTAGAAAGTTTTGGTTACGGTATAAAGTCTCGACGCTTTCATATATACATGTATGCGATCGATATGTTTACAAACATTCATCAACCGGCTATACTGCCTATATTATACTCACCGATTTTTGCTCAAGCCGGGTTATATATAGTTCGAGATACTTTGAAAGAATTGGTGTGCATGAGAGACGATGTATAAATCGTGAGGAAAATCTTTCTTAAACTCTGCTCCGTAGGATGTAAGAGTTAAAGCAAATGAAAGGAGTTTCTTAATCTACTAAGTAAGAACCGGGAAAGATGGCACACGTTATAGTAGCTTAGAATGAAAAGAAGTTTGTAAGTTTAAACGAATTTTTCTTTTTTCGATTCTTCCCAGTGCTACTCCCATCTCAATGTAAATGAGTCAATATGCGTGCCAAAGTCTTATTCAAGAAATCTCTAATTCACTCACGATGAAGCTCTGCCATGCTCCAGCTGAGTTTTAGTATGTAATTCAACATTAGGAAACTTTAGGAAGAATGGAAGTGTGATGAGTGGAATGATTTACAAAATACTTTGCTTAAGCTGCACTGATGCGAGATTCGATTAGAGTATGTCAGCAGGTTTTATTCTAAGTCCATCAATCAATAAAACCTGCACAAATAAACATATTCTGCCGAAATTGTCAAACAAATAATTTGCAACATTGCGAATTTCTGAATTTTCATCCTTTGCATTATTAAAATTAGTTTGCTTGAAACAGCATTTCTACTACTTACACACTCAGGATCAATATCTGCCTAAACACACACCTACTACTATGAATAATTCAAGAACTCACGTTCTATGACAAAAGCCTTTTTATAAAAAGAAAAATGCTAAAGTGCATAAAAGTTTATTCCATTAAGGGAATAGCGCAGCAATTCCTAGTTCCATATAATAGACTTATACATAGACACTTTAGTTTTACTACTGGGGAAGCATGTGTTAAGGAATTACGAAAGCAGAGCCTTAGTGAAAAACTATTAGTTTTCCATAATTGAATTCAAACATATCGATCGCTTTATTATACTTATATAATAATGGATTATACTGCAAGATTGCAACCTTGCAGATAGTGTTATGATAGAAAGCAGTTTTTTTATAGTCGATTGAAGAACATGTGTGTTTTGATAAATATGGTAAAAATGTCGGAGCTTGTCACAAGTATGAACCAAAGGAACAATAATCCATCGATAAATAAAGGTTAAAGTTTGTATCATAACTAACTTGTCCATCACCTTACCTTTCAAAAAGCAACATTTTTATTTTGTTTTGTATAAACTGAAACATTTGTTATATGAAGGTCAAGACTGTGAAGAAGTTCTTGAAGTTTGTGGTGCATTTCAGGAACAGAGAGAAGAATTTGTTATGGTTTCTTGGAATACTAACTGGAGTGCGAACCTGACCTCCTGCAGGAGAAAGAAAATCTGGCATTGCCAGAACAAACGGAAGGAAGGTCTCGTGTAACGGGGAGAAACACGAAAAGTGCAGTTAGTATTCATATAGGCTCCATGTATGGGAATATCACTAAAGAATACAGTACACTTAACTGGAGCCATGGAACCAAGAATCTAATGCGCAATATTGATCCGTGTCTCAACTCTGAAGTCTCAACCTTTCCATGATATGGCCAGAAGATATACACATTCCTTTTGTGGTAAAGCGCTGCAATTTTGGAGAAATCGCTGTCTTAACTACCCGTAAACTGATCGATAGCCATTAATCACTTTGCACTTCTAACGATTATTTCTACCTATCCACTTTCAGGATCTAAAAGCACAGTGCATAGCTACTAGTTTGCTCTACGAACATTTGCTCTACTTTTGCACAATGGTGATTTATTTTGACGTTTGTGTCGTCTCCCTTTTTCTGTAGTCTTTAGCCGAGATTGAGCTCTTTCTTCGCACGACTTTAGTTTTGTGTTGTGTTATATGAAAGGCCTTTTGACTGTCTGTTCTTATTGGATTGTAGTAGCAGCACAGTGCTAAGCTACTCGTTAATTTCAGTAATATCTCTTAGGAAATGAAAAGCTTTCATGACAAGAGTAACTAAATGTGAGATAAAGTCGGAGATGCTGGCTGAAACCTTGAGATTAAATACGAACAAAGTACAAACTCATCCTCAGTTATACTATAGACCATTAAATTATTTTATAACTAGGTGGATGCATGGTTTCATTTATTGATTAAGTATTATCTGTATGAATACATGTGCTAGAATGTTGAAAACATATTTACTTTTACAGTTTGTAATACCTAACTACATTTATCATCATCATCCTTTTCTTCTGCACACTTTCAAAAGGATCGATTGTATGTAGAAAGTTTCTACATTCCTTTTACATGACAGGAAGGTTTCAATTTCCGGGCATGTGGAGTGATTACAACTTTTTACAATAGACAAAATACCTTAATCAACCAAGAAATGATCTGTTTACCGATGAAGGAACTAAAACTGGAAACTTGATACACATACCAATTCAATCTGGAGAATGCGTAGGTATCATGCCATCATAGTATGTGAATGAAGGTAGACACAGAATGACGTTCTATTCTATTACTATTTGAATTCAATTGAATTTCCGCTGACAGGCAAGAGTGTATATTACGATTATGAAAGCATTAGTGAATCAGTGCCAACAATCGGCACTCCTTGTGGAAAAATGCATACCTAAATACATACATGCCAGCATGCCATAATTTTAGGCAAACTAAACTGGTATTTTTTAAATTAATACCTTGGGAAATTCCATTCTTAAAAAGTTTTGCCATTTTTTATTTTTTTGCAATTTCCAGGTTACAGATTGCATACACTTTGCATTAGCAACTTTATTATATTGAGAATAGGTAATTGTAAATTCGTTGAAGAGTTTGTTTTTCATGGTTCGATTTTTTGTGTGAATCTTCATTGTATGATGGTCTTCATTGTATTGCGTGATGTATATGAAAGGACGAGCGAATTTTCAATGACATAATATATCTCAAGTTTTCAATTCTTCTATTATTATTGCTATCATTAATAAAAAGGAAGTTTGAGGGAGAAATACTTACACTAGCACATACAACTATACACTTCAGAATCAATATTCCCCTTGACGCACGTTAGCTAAATGTGGTGCTACAGCTCGTGGCACGTTCTTTTAAGGATGCATTTGTATGTAGCCCTGACCAAGTTCCTCGTTTCATTTCAGCAACCACCAACAACGAAAAGAAGAAAGGAGCAGAGAAAGGTCTCTGGTGCAAATGCTGCTTCCATGTTCCATGTGTAAGCATCATCTACTTTATACTTGATATCTTTTCACATACCTAGTATTACTCAATAATGTACATTTAAACACACAGATATATCATTTATATTATAAGAGGAATTGCAAAAGATTCCTCTTGATGATACTGCCTTCACAATGTAAATATCTCTCCATCATCAAAAGCAACACACCACGATGTTTTTGTAGTGACTGACTGAGGCTAAATGTGCATTTAGGGTAGGCAATGTACCTATATATAGTATGTAGTAAGTATTTCGACATTTACGCTTTCTTCTTCTTCTTCAGACCCACACAATGTTTGTCCTTGTTGAGTCTTCTTGCACTCAACACTTTCCCGGACGGAACACATCCAAATTCCACAATGCATTCAATATTTCTAGTTCTACAGGGTATATCTGCCCCAATTCCAACACAAAGAAAATAGTTTTCGACAACTAATGTTGTCTTAACTTTCCTAAGTAGAGCCAAAAGACTAACCTAACTTAGTATATGTATATAGCCTCACGACTCACTCACGTTTTTACATCACATCAATCTTACTCTTTTTTTCTTCTGCAACAACATAGGTAGGTATCTAAACGAGAAAGCTTTGTTTTGCTTATCACATGGAGAAAGTTTGGACGCGAGAGACAAAGCGGGAATTCGGGTCTATACTTGCACTACTTATTACGACTTCTGGAAGTGGATACAAAGAAATGCACTAAGGTACTCAGGGAAGATGTATTACTATGATCGCACAATAAAACACAACAAACGATCACCCATATAAACATGCTGGTCTACTTACACTATTGTAGTAAAGTTTTAGCTACTAGATAGTGTAGAGTTGTAGCTTGTAGTATAGAGTTGATTTCACATCCCTGTTGTCAAGAGGTAGTTACATGTGTAACTCAGAAATGTGTAGGTACAATACAGACATCCGTAGAATGTAGACTGTTCCTTGCATTTGTGAACACGGGATGAAAAGGAAAGGAGAAAGAGACAAAGATGCATGTCAGTTTTGGCACTCCTGCTGATTCTATGGTGAAACTTGGTGAGTTAGGTTGTGCTTTTTATTTACAAGGTTACACAACCAAGGAACCATATAAATATATTATGCTGCATTTTGTCGAGAAGAAATTTCACAACAGCATTATAGCACTGTGGCCAAAACTAATGTCATTTGCAAATTTGTAGCGCGACAACATTTCGATTGAATTATGCAGTCTATTTACGAAATGCTTTCCATAGTGGTGTGTAAAGTGTTGAGTACCTATCACTTACTGCTACCAAAGATTGCTCTGCTTTTACCAAGAGGTAGAAATATTAGGTGAATCGTATATAGCAGAGCACTATGTAGTAATAGCTTTAATACAATGGAAAATTATAAGGGAAAGTTTTTTGAGTTGATAGCATAGAGTGTAGAGTCGTAACAATTGAATGCTCATCCATATTTAGTAACACACTATGCACTACAGTGACCAAATTACAAAAGGGCAGGGTTGAATCAGAATCTGTACCTGGCACAAATTAAATACATCCGCCTGCCCTCCACATTTAATTTCCGAATGCTTCCACACTCAATGCGATAGAAAACAACAATTTGTGTTGTGCCTTTTGTACAAGCACAGGCTACAAATGTTTTGGGTACTTTGTGCATGAGTGCAGATATAGTGCAGATTTGCAATAAACCGTAAATACTTATTATGTGCATTCATGTCCCTGCATTTTCTGTATATACATAAACTAGTAGTTGTTTACAAAGAAAGCTGCCAATTATTTAAAACCTTGAATGCAAATGTCTCATTGTAATACTTTCTAGTGTACACCACGTGTAACCTGGAAACTCAATAGAATGCATTACAAAGAAACGGTTACAAATACCTACCGTGTTTGTTAATATGTAATGGTTATTGCGTTGTCGGTTTCTTTGCTGCGGAGAAAGTTAAGTCGTGATTTCTAAAGGGAGGGAAATAGTTACATCAATGCAAAGTTGCAAAGGTATAGAGAAATCGGTTTTGTAGGTCTTTGGTGTTTTTGGTCTTTGGTTGTGATATTGCGTTACACAGCTACCACTATTTGTGTGCTCTGGCTCTCTGCTGAGATGAACACAATAACGCATTTGGATGCAGCTTCCTTACTACAAAGTATCTGACACGATTCCAGCACATGCATGGACAAATTTATCGATTTTACTACTCATAATACATAATAGAAATACATGTAGTAGAGTCTGTGCTACTACGTCATTTGAAATACATACCCTGCTCAACACCCACCACCCGCCACTTTCCATACATATATACCCTATATCACACAAAAAGCACGGACACCGTCATGTCATTTACCATCAGAGTAGAAAGGGTTTGCGATAAAATTAATGGAACTTGACTTTGGTTCCCATTTAAAGTACCTTTTATCTTGATACGTTTTCGTAAGTCAGGTACCCTATGCTATAGCCTGTAGCATAGTCTCAAACTCGAAGACTAGAACCTTGTTGTTTTTGTTTCGTATTAGTATACACTAACATAAAATAATACACGCCTACATCAAAGCAATACAGAATGTATTAGGTAATAAATATCGTTAGGTATTATTTAGCTTTTAGTAGTGTCGCCTTTGTTTAAGCTGCCTTTACGATCAAACCCTACCTTTGTATATATCTCAAATATCTTCTTGTGTGTTTGCACTTGTCTAAACATGTAAATCAATTTACACCTACAAGGAGTAGGTACTAAAGGACTAGAAAAATAATATTTTTATACACAGAGTATATAAGTTGGCATATTCCAAAAGAAGTTTGTTATAAAATATGACTTTCTTAATATTTCTTATTCCTGCTAAAGCATATAGTAACTAATACATTAGGCACCCTGTACAATTTTCCCCCTAAAATTTAATCGAGTCTCACTCCCACGCACTAGTAGTTTCATATTGAAGCAGAGAATATATCATGTGTAGTGTACTCCTGTATTCTTATGTACATATACCTTTACACATTACAAAATTAAACTTTTATTTATGGGTATCTTTGTGAATGTGATGCATATGTGAGATTCAGATAAATATAGGACTATTCATTCATAAAAATTGATCAACAATAATAATTCGTATGGATAATACTAATACTTCGTATGGATAACCAAAAACTATTTATTCTGGCTGCTCCACAAAGATTTGTGTGCAATCTCGTTTGGATATAATCTATAAACAAACACTTGAGGAGACAACACACTTTGTTCATTTTTAATCAAAACTTATGTCGAGCTCGTCGGATACACGAAATGCATTTTACTCACGAATGACAATCACAGGTCCAGATATTTTAGACATCAGATTTTTTCGTAATATAATATAGGTTGCTATATCCAGTTGCAAGCAACAGTGTATGCAATATTTCATGAGGACATTGACATCAGATATAATCTAGACGGAGTTATGTTCAGTTACTCTACATTCACATTTAGGTTGTATGTTATGCCATCGTGACAAATGCAACGTGAGTGCATCATTGATCCTGGACTTAGAAAAGGTAGGTAAGGGTAGAAAATGTAACTGAGAGGTATATTTGCTATTATTTTATTATCTTCCTGCAATGTAGCATTAGTAGTTGGCGATTATTATACCACAACGTTTATGTTCTCATATCCTATCCTATGTGAATTTTGTATCACCTTGTACAGCTGGAGCTCAGACAAGAGTAATTTAAAATAACTCATAAAGGGTCATAATATTTTATTTCTTATTTTATTAGACATGACTGATCATAGGTTGCGAAACAAGATACCTACCTAAGTAAGTCCATGAATGTCTCGTTTCTTATCAAGAAAGTGAACGTTGTAGACATTTTTAGGATACAATGAGTTGTTGAGCGATGCAATGGATAATTTCTGTATATCATGTGCAACGGTATTATAGGGTTTAAAATATTATTTATTTCATGAGATAAGGGTTTGATTGACAAAATGTAAATAACCAAAGATAGATGCATACATACTATGTATTTAATACAATATGATAATTATTATCTATCTACATATTAGGTAATTGCTATGTGGGATTATGCGTATAAATAATACAAATACAATTTTTTCCTTATACTATTTGACATATATTTAATAACTCGTTTCATCTGGTTTCATTCTGTTCTGATTAGAGCTCAACAGTTCCACAACTTCCACATATTAAACAAACATTAAAGGTTCATTCATGTAAGCTAAGTTTTAATGTAGTAAGTTGCTTTACATTTAATAGCAAATTAATTCAAGCAAGGATTAGAGCGATAACATAGGTATTATATACCAACTGGATGATTACTTGGTTTTTAATTTACAGTGAAAGCATTAAATACATTTTTAAATACTTCTGCTGTGATTATGAACACATGGGCTTTAATAGGTTGGTCCTCTTCTAAACAGAAAATTGTGTTTTTACATTTCATTGATTTTGAATTAATATGTCTAAGAACCATGATATATATTTTACAATCTTGTAAAATGTCTCTTCAAAATCCTCATTCGTAATCGCACTCATTGCTACGAAACCATCCGCTGAACCAATTTGATGACTGTGTGTTTTGTATATTGTGAGGGGTTTGTTGACAAAAGTCATTACATTGGGGTCGTATTTGTCCTGGAAAGAAAATTACTGAACATATAAACCGTTTCTTTCAAACAAAACGACAAAAATAAAGATTTAGGAGTTAGCTGATTTTCTCACCTTGGAAAAAAGGATTCACATCACTGAAAAGTTTTACGGCTGTAGTATAGCTGTAGAGGCTATTGATGTAAAGTAAACGAGCAACAGAGCTAGCTAATAAAGCAATAGATACGGAAAATTCGGCAGAATTCATGCACTCTTCGTTGTGTTTCTCACAATATAGACCCCAGTTCATGTTGTCATACATTGTCAAGTTATGAACTTCTACTGGAAGGCTATAGACAGTGTTAAGAGATTTTAGTAAAACGTTCGGAACTGCTTGCCCCAAGTAGTTTTTCTTAAATCCCCACGGGGCTTTCGAATCAACGTAGAAAATTATTGACAGAAAACGAGAGAAGCTATAGTAGATACTATAACAATTTATCCAATCCCTTGCCTTTGTGTACAAAATAGAAACAAAAGAATTTAATTCTAAAATACAGATTGTTCGCTATAATGATGTTGATTTAAGAAATGAACTTTTAATTTGCTTACAAATAGAATGCAGTAATAGCTTTCATCCAATAAGAAAAGTTGTTTCCAGAACCCTGTCTCAAAGTAGCAGTGACTGGAAATGACCACCATGCAGAATGTCAAAATGGCAACCAGAAACAATTCCAATGTTGGTTCCACCAAGAACTTGCCTGCGACTTGGCCAGCTACATAAGATGCCACGTATGGAACAGCACCCCCTAATATATAGTTGTCGTACACCTGTGCATTCAAACACGATACCCATTCATGAAAAGAAAAATGATCCAAGACAGTAAAAAAATCAAGATGAAAAGTGTTTATTGACTATGCAGGTACCAAGAAACCAGCCATAGTTAGAAGCAATCTTGGAGTGAACAATACATCTCGCCATACTTCAATCTTGGGAAAATCAGAGTAATGAAAAGTCATATCAGTCGAAAATATAACGTATCGTATTGCTAAATATACTTGATTGGACAATTCAGTAGGTTAGGCAGAGGGTTCAATTGGTATAAACTTAAACACGCTATGTAAAAGCATTGAAGTCTTGAGTATGAAAATGTAATACCAACAAGATTGATTAAAAATAATTTTGTCCTAATAGATCTGCGAGTTAGAATTACGTATTTACCCGTATGTAAGCTCAATACAAATACACTATGGAAACTATGGGTGTAGGCGTATTCTTCTTCCTTCATTGTTTGGAGTGATTGTATTTTTTATTTTAATTCTATGCGTTCATTCTCTAGATTTTTACTATTTTGCTTTTACAAAGCCTCATGTCCAACAAAAATTAAATTAAACAAACTACAATTTTTATATCAAAGTAATTCAGGTCATCAGTCTCGTTAATTGGGAATAAATAATGTAATGTAAGTCAACAAGATGTCTTTTTCAACAAAAGAAAAAGGAAATTATTTGTATAAAATTACAATTTTTTCTCTAAATCATTAATCTTCATAATATTACAACTACAATAACCGATAGCAGATTCAGTAAGACAAGTTATAAGGAAAGGTCCGCCAAGCTCTTTACAATCTGATTAACGATTCTCATGGTAGAGTAGATATTCGACATTAAAACTCTAAAACAATAATACATAAGTAATCCATGGGGATTTAAATTATTTATTACTATTACTATGCATGTCTTGCATTGCTATGTATGATGCATAATGAAATTTTGTCATTTTTCTATTAATCAGAGTAAATGGATAATTTAATATATTAAATGCAGAATAAATGTTAATAATGTATTATAGTAATTAATAACTCCTAGTAAAAAGAGCTACATAGAACTCGAACAAAGCTTTTGGCTCGGTGAATGAGACTTTTTAAAGAGCTGTCATTTTAATCTAGTAGAAAGGCTGCACGTGTCCCGAAAATGTTTGGCACAGTTACATTTATGTGCACATTGAGCTGTGAGTTACAACGAGACAAAATATCTGTAACATGCTAAGAACGCTCTGATGGGTTTTTATACTTCAGTTATGTCATGGTGAGTGTGCCAGTTTTACTACGTACTAATTTCAACAAAGACCTTGTCGAAAAAGTTTGGAATTACTGGATATAAAACTAGTTCACCACTAGATCATCCCACAATACAACCGAATTTCCCAGTAATACAATTACAAATTTACACATACATAATTAACATGCACTATTGGCCCTGAGAGCAGCACATTGATCAGCTTTTTACTTTCATCAAGCTAATTTTGCTATACTGCAAATATCTGTACACAGAATAGATTATAGCTAATCTAATAGACTCAGTCAGCATTAGTGTTAGCAAGTAAAAAAATGCAAAAACCGAATTAAATGAAAATGGACATATCGGAACTCATTCTGTACGTACAAGGATCAATTTTTGCATGCATGCATGTTTTCAGAACATGTGTTATGTATGTTCCTTGGCTATGGATTCAAGGTAATAAATATAATGCATTCATATACAGATAGTATGTTCTAGCAATAATCGAAAAGTGCTAATAAATGTAGTCCAATTGTTTTGCTTGTTTGTGAGCAGGAAATGTAATTATTAATTCATAATAATACAGAAATGCAAATCTTACACTTACATTATTATTATTACTTGCAATTTGGTACATGCACGCATGACCATCCATTGCTTTGAAACGTACCTACTCTATGTATGAAAACTTCAATAAACGGACGAAGGATAGAATCTTTCATTAAAGTCTGAGTGCCAACTAGTTTTCCAATAGTTACTTTGTTTCGTAATCGAAGACAAGTTCTTATTGAAATAAATCATTCTCATATACGTGAGGTGTGAATACTCGTCCCGATTTATACTTGAAAACTTCTGTGTACCTTTTCAACAAAAAATGTAGACATATAATTAAAGTATTATTTAATCTGTCTTCTGTCTATAGGTAAGTAGGCAGTACATACATTCATATGCGTTTTATAATTAGATAGCATCATAAAAAATCTTTTATCTTACATAACCATACTACACTTTTACTGCTCTAATGTAAATAGCAAGATTGCGTCTAATCTATAGTATAAGCATGGCATTGCAATTACTATTATTAATTTTCATCTTCGATGTCGGAAAATAATTATTACCCAATAAGACGCCAGGGCACAGGCTGTTTTACAACAGTCAACAAAAAATGTATATTATACAATTTATCTTTTATCGCAAACTTAGATTTGCAGCTTACTGGCTCTTCTTTTTTCTTCGTTCTATTTGTAATGCGTAGAAAGAATTATTATTATGCAAATAACAAGACATTCTTGAAGTGCCCGAAGCAGAAGAGAAACACAGGAATGCGATGTGATACATTTAATACAGTGAATCATAGGCGTAGCCAGGATAATGTTTCGGGGAAGAGGCAACCTCTAAACACGAGGTAAAAAGGGCAAAAATCAACAAAAAATAAAATAAAATAAAAATTCGCGTGTAACAAGAAACATTTTGCGCTACAATTGGATGTAGGTACTTTTACGGTAGCATATAACATCCTTTTTTTTGGATTTCGGGAAGGGGGAATTGGCCCCTGGCTACGCCAGTTAAGTGAATGCAGGATGGTGGCTAATGGTAGTATTATATACATGACTAAGTAGCTTGACAATGTATCCGATGTACTACTGTCAGTTAGAAATTTATAGTACCAATATAATCAGAATTCCATTTTTGTTATACTGTAAACAATGTATTATGTAAAATTTCATTCCTGATCTTCAGTGCAAGCAACGTAGGTTTATTGTTTGCTACTGACTTCATATCTGCATAAAACAAAATGCCGTGATGATATGAGCATTCAATTTACATCGTAAACTTGTCTATGAAATGCTGATACATGTATATAGGGCAGCCACTCATCAATCAACCATCATATCAGTCAACATAGAGTTAACACGTTATGTGACTATAATAGAACATGCATGCATGCACTTTAATCGCCTTATTTACATACCTATGCAGCTATGTACATTGCATTTTTTTGTCTAGGCTTCGGCTTGTTCTACAACTAGTATTCACAAGCAAAAATACAGGCAAACTTCACTAAAACGTGTTACATGCAATGCAATCTTTTTAATAAAAATAATTCTAGACAAGTGCTACAGATAGACGGTAGATTATGTGTACCCTTAAGGCTTAAGGAAGTTTGAATTAAGTATTTGTACAGTATACGTATACTAGTATAGTACTAAACTATATATTGTAAAACAATATAATGAGTGTGATCTGTGATGCATTAGTACACTAGAGTGTCAGTCGTCTGCGTGTGAAAATTCTTCAAATATGCAGCAGAACACGCTATTAAAATTTATTGCATATTGGTAAATGTAAATAACGTCATTTCTGATCCAGATAAGAGCTAAAGAGCTGATAGCAAAAGACAGTAGAGTGGTTCTGTCTAGTTTCTGCAAAAACTCCATAACGAAAAATGAATTTACTATATTATCATCTAACGACAGACGTAAGGTATCGTATTACGGGCGCCTTGCTGTCGCCTTAAATCTCATTCATGTCATGGGAAAAATGAGCATAAAATCTGAAAAGTTATTAATTACATATAAAATTCCAATAAACTGAATATTACTGGTTATAAGTAGCACAAGCATTGCATTGGCACAATCAATTAAAATAATATTGTTGAATCGAGAAAGTATGTAAGAATAGTTTAAATTGGAATTGTTGAATCCAATCCATTCAAGTCGCTTTCGTATTAATACACTACATCAAATAAGAAGAATATGAAACGGTCCTAATTAGTAGAATAGTATTGGATTGGTATTAATTCCTGTGCGCGAATGAAAAGTATTTTATTCAGATTATAATTATTTGAAACATAATAATATAATGAACTGAATACAGTCCACAGACACACACACATATATACGAATATACATTTTATAGATCGTATGAGCTTTGTTGTGAATAATGTTACTGTATTATTCACATTGCACTGTACAAGTAATGTTATACTGCAAAACTTCAAAACATATATATATACTTGATGAGAACAATCACTTGTGTTGTAACTTACAAACAAATACAAAACAATCAAAACATTATAGTTACAATATTAAAAAAAGAATTTAATTAAGCAGACTTGGGTGGGTGGTGGAAGATGTTTTCAATTCACAGTGGCTGAATTTTTAATGCTTGTATTATTCTTATATATCTAATCTAATTATACATATTATGTAAGCAAAAAAGACAAGGTTGTAATACAGATATACAATATA
>JAQFYB010001070.1:0-37543 GCA_034694085.1 Pogonognathellus longicornis
ACCATGAGCTATGGACTACTCCTAATATTGTGCATGGTCCATACAAAACAAATGCACATTTACCTTAAGTCCTTTTTGAATCAGCATTATTAAATATATTCTTAAATATTATATATTATTAAATAATTGTAGATTTACAATAAGTCTTTTCTATTCAATATTATTAAATATATTGAAAGAATTGTGCATTTACCTAAAGTCTTTTTGTATTTAATATTATTAATTACATATATTGAAAAAAACTTTTTCTGGTTTATTTTCATTACTCATACAAATGACGTGTTGGTGTGCAGAAAGTGGCTGTAAATACAGAAGAGGAATTTAGAAATGTTAGAAATGGTGGAGAAGAAATAGTATATAATAAATATTACCTAGTAAGAAACAAAGTGCATAGTTTTCATCATCATCGAGTGTTTTAACTTGAAAAGTGTCTGCATAAAGAAAGAAAGGGTGCATTGTGAGTAAATGACGAGATTGTGCAGCAAAGAGGTTGTACACAATAAGTGAAATAATAATGCATACCTATGTTCTAAGTTGGTTGTGTGATGATGAGAAGAGTAAACCAAAGTCAAGCCAGAGACCTACTTCCTACTTAGAGATGGATGGATGTAAAATGGAATGGCTTATCTTCACTAACGCGTTTCTATCTTATGCTATATAGCAGATACACAATAATACAATTCGCTATAGTACATACAGCACTGTATACAATACTCTACACCATTGGATATTGAGAATGTTGTTGGTGTATAGAAGTTGTTGTGTGCATAGTATGAAGAAGATAGAGTTGTGTAGTTGGCTACAAGTGCATTATAATATTAGCAGAAGAATGATTCTTATGAGAAGTGTAAGGTAGGTAGAAGTATAATATTATTATATCTTGAGAATGAATGTAGGAAAGTGGGTCAGTGTCTGACGATTGAAAGTACGGAAGGTGTTGGAATCCGGGTTAGACTAGATGACTGTAGCTCGAGGCTCTTCAAGGTCTAGATCACCAAACGAACGAACGAGCATTGCCAATGCAGAAAGAAACTTCATAATATGCATACAATGTCTATACAACATACACGAAGGAATGAAATAAGACAACACTACTTTACACACCACGCTGCACAACGTACACGTACACAGCATGAGAGCCAGGCAAGAGTCATAGAGCTACACAGCTACGAGTCAAAGAACCAAAAGGGTTGAATAGCTTATGTCTTGCAGACAAGACACACATACACACACAAAGCACTCAACTACATGTAGTGCATATAGCGAGAAAGAAAAACAATCAAATGCCATACGTACACGTACGAACGTTGTATGAGATACAAATAAGCAGAGCAATATACACACATAGCATTTTATGTGTGCGTTGTTGCTTCTTGTAATTCTTGTATCAGAGAGTATCCCTTGTGTCTTGTACTCTACTAACTTCAACACAATATACACTCTGTGTGTGCTTTTCCACTATTCGCAATATGCACACACACAACGTACCAGTATTTTATGTAGCATAGAATTGCACCGTTGAGCGTTGACCGTGTATCTTCTATCTCACTCACTATAATGTTATTCTACAGAAGTATAATGAGGCTTTAGTGCATGTAAATGGATGTACTTCTTTTTCAGTTCTTCCCATGTTCTAGTATATGTATTGTTAAACTCATGTGCGAATACTATTACTTGAATACCTAGTCCTTATAACTATACACACTTATCAACCCTTTAGTAACTTTGTATTACTTGTGTTATTTAAGATTGCTCCGACTCAAATCCCAATCCTCAATAATCCCTAAACTTTACACTAAATAATATTCTCATTCTGTTTCTTACAAACCCTGTCTCGTTTTAATACACAGTCGTTTACAAACCCAATCATTTACTTTTTCAACTACACATTCACTGTTTATCATTTATATATTTTTCTGGCTATGTAATAAATGCAAGGACAAATTTCAGCCAGTGGGAAATAAATGTAATGTATATTTATGCAGTAGGTATTATGTAGTTTGCAATGACCATGACCATAGATTCTGATCTTATATAGGAATATTTCAACATTATAATATTATTAGTCTCTTCTATAGCAAAATTATACCATTACCCTTGTAGAAAACACGGGTGTATGTACAAAATTAAAAATGTGGGTTTGTAAGAAACCGATATTTGAAATCTGCCTACTCTTTGCATACATTGTATGTATGTGTGTACTAAACATGCAGAGATTTAAAGGAGCGAGTAGAGTTTTAGGTTGATATCAGTTTTCTATTGTGTGCAATGTGTATGATGTGTGTGTATGATGCTATTATGTGTGTTTGTTACTAAATTCTATGAGCCAATGTGCCTGTGTTGTGTATTTAGCAGTGTGTACAACTGCATGTCCATTACCTCCTGCCTTAAACTTAATTGTGTGGGCTTAAATGCCATTTGACCATGCTTCACATAACATACTTACATATACATACAACACTCCCATAATGTACTCACACACACATGCACAACTAAATTACTTATTTCCAACAAATAGTGAAAAGTAAGTCGCCAGCTAACATACAATACTTTCCTGCATTTAGTACACTTTAAAGGAATACATGGGAAATGAAACTATGCACATATATAATACCTAGCTGGTTAGATACAAATGAATAGCATTGACAATGAGATTTAATCCACAGTGAAACAATCTGTCAACTCGTAGTATATAGTCAAAGACTGTTTTCAATGTTATTTCATTGAATGGGCTACATTCAGTTAAAGTGTATCGTTTGTCGATGGGTATTGAATTCAATTGGCAGATTATCTTAGACTCTTAGGGCAAGGACTCTATTATAATATATGCTAACGATGCAAATAGAAACACGACATGGAATGAATACATAAAGTCGTCTCAGACTAAAAGAATGGAGAAGGAATTCTATATTCGCAAATAATAATTGTTGTCAGACTATGATTGAATGACGCATCAGTATTGAGTGTATAATACAAGCACCTAGTTGCATTCTACATTACTGCTATGAAAATATTTGCTTTGTATCTGGATTCCTGGCTTATTTGCTATTATTAACAGAAATTGACTACTCGGGTGTCTTGTGGCTTATTGTGATATTATTGGAGACACGAGGAATGAAATGAATAGCATTATTGACCGAAAAAATTGATCATGCTTATGTTTCTCGTGCACATAACCCTATAGCCTCCTTTTTATGTTAGTTGATACTTGGGTAAACAGAATGAGTGCAGGTAATGAGATTGAGTGAATACAAACAGTAGCTCTACGCAAATACTACAAATACAAACATCTCCGTTGCAAATTGGAATACTATAGCAGTCAGAGTGGCTACTGTGTATGTACAGCAAATGGATGAGTACGAGGATTATTTATGAAACGATGATATTACTCCACACATGAATCTCACATGAAGAGACCAGAGTGTACAGCTGTGTATTATATGAGACTGAATTTAAGCTTACGACTTCCTCACCTCCTTTTTTGATGCTACACTTGTGTTATTATGCTCTGTGTTAGTGTTGTGTCTATCTCACTCTCATAATACATTTTTTATTATACACGCATTTAAGCTACTTATTCACACTCGTGTTCAGACTTACTATACACAGGAATCATATCATTATTATTATTATTCTGGTAGCACAGTGGAAATGGTTTGGTTTGTTTGTTGAGGAAGGGATGTGGCTATGTACATGTACACAGTGTACAAATGTACAAGAATCTGTATCATGTTTTTATTATGAAGAAATAAGAAGAGGTAACTTAAGAAAACAGCAACAAGGCAGAATAACACAGAGAAATAGTGGAAATAGGAACAAGAAACCAGTCTCAGGCCCATCACATTGGCAAAACACAGTGAGAGACCTAAAGGAAAGCCAAAGCGAAGTTTGTGTATAATTCGCAATTTGCAAAGCAAGCATTTTGCACTACTAACATTAAGCTACCTACACCACAGCCCTAGTACACGATGATAATGCTTTACGTAGCATAGTAAAAGATAGGAAGGCTACATACAACGAGTGTGTCTGTGTGTTTGTGTGCTAAAATAATGTAAATCGGCTGGTTAGGCTGCCACGGAGCAAGTGGCAGAGCCGAAGAACACTGTAAACAGTAGAACTGTGATTGTGTGTGTAAAATTGCAGTGTGAGTATCGGTGGTGTTTGTTGGAGTGGTGTATGGTGTGTATTTGTGTATAGTTAGAGAGGGGTATGTGTTGAGTAGTGTGAGTGGAGTAATGTGCAGCATTACCTGTACTGTGCATGGATTCGCAGAAGACTTTTATTGTCAGTCCAGCCCCAGTGCTCTTGGAGTTTAGTTCATATCCTTACATCACTCCTGCTACTCTTCGAACAGACACAGAACGCAACTCACTCGTCGAGTTGTGCCACTATTGCTCTTTCGCTCGTACATCATAGATCGTACCAGTCTCACTTATTCAATATTGTCAGTCCGTCGCCATTGACCATCAGTGTTGCTTCAGCTTCGGATCTTTAAGGTGTTCAAAAACCATTGTCGGTGTCCAACTTGGATTTAAAGCATTTGAGCCGTCAGTGAAGAAACGTTGTTGCTCCCACTGCATACCATAATCATAATCTCTCCGTATATTACACAGCGTTATTACCTAAAGCCCAATACTAATAATTTATTATATCATCGTCGAAAATACTTTTTGTGACAGTTTCTGTTTTCTGAAATCTGATTTCAGGTGTATTTGTCAAACTGTCGGTTTTTCAATCGACGACACGGATGTGCGGAATAATTAGTGCTCATGTGGATAAAAGTAGAAACCTTTATACAACCACGACAACTGTTTGTTGACACATTAGTTAACTTTGACTGGTGTGCTTGTTTATTGTGACTTCATGAGTTACATCCAAGTGCATTTCATTATTTATTGAATTATTAACCAAATTGTTTACCACTTGGAGGATCCTTAATATTACTGAAGGATGCATACCGGTGGATTATTACTTCTTCAGCCCCGTGCGGGTAAGAATCTTAACCTACTTACGTATTATACTTCCAATCTCAACTTACTAGCAAGTTCAGATGAGAACCAGTGGAGAATGTAGGAAATGAGACGAACATGAGACAGATCTCTTTCTCAACTTGAGACTCTTTTGTTGTTTGTGTGTGTGCAATGTGCAACACGCTCATTTTTAACCTTATTCTACACAGAACTATCTCAAGTTCATTTCCTACATCAACCATTCTCATAATCTAATGTTAACCAGTTCATTTTCTATTACTTACATGCAAATACATTCATCCAGCCTATTTCCAACACACAATATGTACGTAATACCGTCATGCTACATACAAATTTATTGTCTTGTCTATTCTTCAGTTCTCTCAGGAATATTTTCCGTATGTTGCTAAGTTACCTAAGCTAAGTAAATCAAGTGATTGTAGAATTCATTCTAGTCTCATAATATATAACTCATTTTGATACATTTATTTATTTATTACTGTACAATATATAGTAAGAGTAACTGCTACAACCTAATTCTTCTATAGAAAATATTGCCAATCATAAAAAACATTTAGCTTGGATTTGGTATAGTATCCGGCAGGAGTAAAGTTAACAAAGAAATTAATACTGATAGGAGAATTCTCAAGTTTACAAGTGTAGTAGCAATACTTTAAAGCTGCAGTTGTATTAGTACGTTCGATTGTGTTTTTGAGATAGTAGATATGAAATGCATAGCCATACCTACATACAGCGTGTAATTTACAATAGGTAGAGTAAAAAAGAAAATAGTTTTAGAGCAGTTGAGGATTTTCTAGTACAGAATGCATATTATATGGTTTAATGTCTAGTTCACACTACAAGGATTATTACAAAGGCATTGTTGGCTGTCACTGTCACTGTCGCTTAAATGCAAAACATAAGCTGTTGATAAGGAGGTCAGCATATCTCGTCCTGTTATTCACATAAAGGCTTAAAGTGTGTCGTGTACCTACTTCCACATTGCTCACATACTCATCCATGCTAAACTCAAGCGTCTCTCTCCACTCTCTATATACCTGCTCTATCCTCTCAAACCATTCTGCATAGCAATAGGTTAGTTACACAGCGTAACACAAAAATACGATTACTATACCTACATTCTACATAGGCATTCTATTATACACATACTCCAATGTATTTTATATCCCACTACGTACACTACACACAAAGTATACCACTGCCTTATAAATATAAATATAAAATGGAATTCAAATAACTGCCTTTATGGCTATGTACTGTGCTACAATTTCTACATTATAGACATTACTGTATCACTGAGTAGGAATAAGTACCTATAGGTATAAGTATAGAATAGTGATGTAAGAAGGTTGAGACGAGAATTAGGAAGGGCCCATGATTTATGTTAAGGAAGCTTAGGTCCACCTGTGGACTTGTCTCAACTAAGGAAAAGAAAGGCATAATTTACTCACACATAACGTAATCATAATAAGAAATAGTAGTACATGGTTTGTAGTTGGAGTGTATAGTGCTTTAGCAGCAGTAGCCTACAAATAAGTATTCCGCTTGGATCTTCACAGTAGGTATTTATTAGGAATGAGGATCATACATGGTAGATACATTTGGAGAGGGTTATATTATGAATACGGCACAAAACTAACGGTATTTAGAGAAAATGCCTTTTCATGCTACGCATACTCTAATATTGCAACACATAGCTTTTAACGGAGATTAATAAATCTGCATCCTGGGCTAAATAACCTACAATGTTTCTTGTACAACGTCGTTGGAACGTAGTTTCTTAGAATCTCCATGACCAACTCAGGTATTACGTTTACAATAACCTCATTACATTTGCAGTGACACAACACATGATGTCATCCCACCATAATCTAATTATTTTCCGGATTAGACAATATTCAATTTCATAAACAGTAATAGTCTTAGGTTTCCCATCATCATTACCATTATCTAAAAATAATAACTTCCAAACATTTTCTGAATCAATGTACGACAGTCTCGATTTATCCAATAGCTTACCTGTGTAGGTATAATAGCACTTAGGATTGTCGTTACAATTACTATCATTGAAATCAGAGTAATGTAATGTAATCTGCAGAAACAGCAATTTGGACAATTACAATAATAATTTAATCATGTATTTTTTGTTTCTAAATTCCATATTCTTTGACAATGACATTATGACATCTTAAGGATCAAATTGCATTAAACACAGCAGAAATAATAAGGATTAACATTACTTCTTATAGAAATATTGTATGACGTACAAACGAAACTACTGAATACAGTGAGAATCCTAAGCCATTATTTTAACATTAGTAGGTTATGTTTATACATAAGGTAGCTACTATAAATTAACAATTGGTTTCCATTGAGACAATTTAATACATTAGTATAGTTACCCGTGTTAAAAACCACGGGATGAATAAACTCTCAGTATATTATTCCATTATTCAATAAAGAATTCTCATCTGTAAGACATATGTACATACGCACAAAATTACAGTAGTTCATAATATCATCATCCACTTATTATTATTAATGGTTCTAACGAGCAAGTTTTGAAGAGCTTCCAAGTAATGAACACACAATCAACTCAGATTTCGGTTAACCCGCATATGATCACTGTGTATAAACAATAATACTAAAATAGTATACTCGTGTGTCATCATGAGTATAAACATCAATTGTGGTATTGTATACAAGAGAAATAAAATGATATTTTGTTAGATACATAGCCCTACGCGAGGTGGTAAATGTAAAAGTGTTTTGGCACACTGGAGAACATGATTTAACTACACCCTGCCTGTTAAAGGGCTGTTGTGTAAAACACAATATAAAGCTGACGGTTCACTGATGGCAAAAATGTCTTGGAGCGGATGGTGTAAAGATATCTGGCAGTTTTTTTCTGAATTGAGCATTTAGCGAAGATAAAATTCGAATAGAGCAATTATAATTTGAGCTGCAATCGATGAGCTCATCACCGATTATAATCAAATTACCTTTGTAAACTTACAATTACAACATACATGCATAAGTGCTACACCCTGTAATAAGTGATACTTTAATTTTGCATTGCATTGTTCTTCTTTTACATATTAATAATATCAGTATGTGTGTGTAGGTATAATGTGATTCCAGATATGAATAGAGAACGTAATTTAATAGTCGTTGTGTGCAAAACAGCTTTAGCTCTATACTCCATTCTATAGAAGTATAAGTACAACATGTCTTGCACACATTTCAATCAACGTCGTTCATTCTGCTGCTATATGGTGAACACACAGCATAATATATTATTGAAAGACCCCGCAGACGAAAATCACGGTCACTTCCTCTTCCACCTTTCCTTTCTGATATCTCAAGGCTTTTTTTCAGATTCCTAACTTCCATTATCTTTCCGCTTCTAGACTCAACTTTTAAAAGCTTATCTAACCTACTCTCAGAGCGTATTGTACTTAGATCATCCCAAATGACTTATACGATTGCGTTGCATTGTGATTGATGAACACACACACTTGTAATAATATTCAATAGACACTTATATGCATGCATGTTGTACTAACGTAGGGAATTACATATCTATTCAGCCTACCTGTGTACATACTTAACATATGAGATGCAGATTTAGTTAGAATATTGGTGTTGTAGCTCGTAGCTTCATGTTAGCATCATCAACAACCTTATCATCTTCTACTGTGTAGTAGTGTACTGGCTTTTCTATAAACTGTCTGAAAACATGAACAGTTTAACACGTTTTAGTGCTAGCTATCACTTTAAGAGGAAATTTAGCGTTTGTTTTCGTATTCGAAAAGGAAACAATAGGTGCAACATTATTAACCTTAACTTGCTAAGAATGTAATCTCTGTGTAATCTGCGTGGACGTGAACTTCAGCAAGAACAAGCCATGGTAAAAACATCCTATTGTTTGTATTAATCATCAAATAATTCAGATTTTGACTACGGGATGCAATGAGAGAGATGTTCAATAATTTCACAAAGTCATTTTGCATATTACCATGTACTACACACACAACTACAACAACTATGTATGCATACACACACATGCTAAACTTAGCCAATGCCAATTGCCTCTCGTTTACCACTTTAACTTTGTAATTAAAAGGTACATGGACTCCACTGTTTGTATGTACTATACAATTCCCTTAATTTAATTCTGCTTAATTTGCATTGTACTACTGGGCTAAGACATACATACACTAATTAAAATAAAGACTGATTATTTAGACGTGCAAGTATACAGTCACTCAAATTGTGTAGAGACAATACAACCCTAAAACAAATTCTTGAAATGAATTAATGAAGCTTTAATTGTGGTAGGGAGCTCATATATATTTATATATAATACAATAATGTACCTATTTGTTTAATGTAGGTATAACAGTCTCACACACTCATAATCATTCAGACATAACAAATTACTTTAGTTTAAAAAAATAGTTTTATTGAAGTTAATTATTTTTGATGTAGCAAGTAGCAACCTAGTGGGCAAAATGCAGAAAAAGATAGGAGTACACGATATCTGTGGTTGTGCAGTGGGATATAGCACACAGGTTCATGCTACACTAGTTCATGGTTGTTAAACATGTAAAATGTATATATTTAGAACTGTGTGTTCGTATAATAAGAAGAAGATGATAAGACGAAGGGTTGTGATAAACCAAAACTTTTGTAGCCACTCATAATAATGATGGGGGAAGATGAGCCGACTGGTATATATATCATATACACAGCTACATCAACACAGACACTAAAGATGATGGTCAAGGAGGCGAAAAGTAGTGTACTATTACGAATGAGAGTACAGGCAGAAAAACAGACCTACATAATAAATAATTGACACTGATGACTATGTAGTATAGAATATAGCGACTTATGCACTTATACACCACTAAGGAAAGACAGTCTACAAGATACTCACATACTATACAGATACACACGACACATAATTACAATCAGACTACAAGCACATAGCCCAGAAGACATAAAATATTTTACACTCCATGTCTATAAGTATAATGATACAGATAATAATATTCTGACTACAAACTACAATACGAGTCCTTATATAGGTTCCCCATTACAATACATTATAAGAAGACTTGATTCTTGTGACGAAATACCTGACAGTTAATTTACATTGCTCATATATAGTCCCTACTAATACAGTTTATATTAGTCTCGTGTATAAGACACAAGTGCTACAAATACTATACATACATAGTGGTGTACATGATCATAAATATATGTATACCTACATAGGTAGTTGAATAGAAGAATACAAGGAAGAAGGAGTACGTGTGTTGGTGGATGTGAAAGAGCAGTTGATTGTGTGGACATGAACTGTCTAGTTGTATGTAGCATGTATAAAATAATTGTAAAAGGGTTTCGCTATAGTTGTGTAGATATAAAAGTTGTATGTGGGTATATGTGTGTAAGAAGAAGTGGTATGGACGTGGTAGTGAGAAGGAGAAGGTTGAGGACGAGTGAGTCAAGAGTAAGACAAGAATCGAATGAGGGGTGATGATGATAATTCTAAATGCTGTTTGAGTTGAAAAGTGTTCCGCGACCTCATTTCCTCAAAATGAAGATTCAATCGCACACAACGCTTTGACTGGCTCTCGGCTAGTCTTTGGCGTAGTATGTATTCTAATGTTAGTTGTTGGAGAGTGTACGAGTATTTGTACGAGTACTGTACAGTACACTGCTCCGATGTACGTATGTACTTGATATACGTGCCATGCATCTAACAGCACTTCGTGTATTCTGTCTGTAGTCATAATTGTAAGAAGAATACCTCTTCGTCATCATCCTGTAAACGAACAATATAACTTTTACGTGCAAAAGTAGCAGCAGCCTTTTCTTTATTGTTGTATTAAAAGACATAACATTATGAGCACACCTAAGCCAGGTATGCTTGGCTGAGTCTTCTTCTTCGACGACTCTTTAGTCACACTGCGAACAATACGCTCACTCTGCAATACAATACTCTTTTACTACAATAATAATAATATTATAAATTACAACTAGCACTTAACCCATGTTAATTTACCTAGAGTTCTACAGCATCTATATTTGGTAGTATTTATTATAGCACTACTCCTAGCTAGTAAAGTACAGTAGAATATTATGCTGCTATTTATTGTCGTGTTTTATTTTATTTTATAAGGAACAGTGTAGTGGTAGCAGTTGGATAGTGCTAGTATATACATAGTAGTAGTTGTAGTAGCTTTAAGTAGGCAGTTCATTTGAAATGCATTTATTACTACCTGTCACGGTGGATATTTGTATGTATGTCTTTACAGGCTTTTGCTAAGAAAGTAATTCTCATTTTGTCTTGTATTATAGTATTATTTCCCTTAGCCACAAGCCGTACAAGTAGCACAGTGGGTTTGGAAATCCAACACTAAGATTCTCCTACAACTATATACATAGGTACTCTGTAGTAATGTTAGAAGCATTCTTCTACACTCTACCTAGCTACATTCAACCAAGCTTGTAGTTATACTTTAAACGCTTTAGATATGCTATTTGTTGACTGCTATCTGTGAATCCATTTTTACCACCATTAGCCGTCTATGTAGAGCACAAATTTTCTCGATAATTTATAGATGCAACTAATCGAAATGACTATAGAATTCATCAATTTGTCAGGATTAAAGAGCACTTTACGAGTTTCGAATGCCAAACTCTGAAGGTTATTAAACTATTAACATGTACAATGCAATTTATTGTGTTTTACGTGTTAATAAATATTTCTTGGGCATTCTTCAGTTCTACTTAGAAATACTATACGCTTTATGGGTGTAAGTAAGTGCTATGTGTGTGTGTGCACAAGTACTATAATTTATGGAAAAATTTAGTAGGTAATCGTTGAGAAGCTGAGCTGAATACGCTAATTGGTTGTAATTGGAATTATTATATTAGTATCATGAATGATGAACATGTCTAGATAAGTATTACAAGCGCATGTATAAATATATTGCACTTTTACCTCTGTCTATCCTACTCTACTTAGCAAACACGAAATTTGTGCTCAAGCTCTTTTGCTTCATTTACATGAAACAAATAATAGTGATGATGATAATATTATTGGATTGAGTCAATGAATAAGTAGTCGAGAGACGAGTGTAGCATAACGTTAATAAATATGAGCCTACAGTATAATGGATATACACCATATGAAATAGTGGTGGTATTTAGATGAGCGCCTGTGGAAATGCTCTTCTTTTTGCAAACACAACCTCTCCTCATTTGCCCTACTTAGTCAGCACACTTTAGTTAAGCTCAATCCTACGCTTGACCCCATATTCACTTATGTATGTATAGAAAAACACAGATTCATTGTCAGTTCCTCTCTGTGTCTGCTGCACACAATAGCTATCAGTCCAATCCTGTCATATTATTACACTACTAATACTAGCAGCCTATTCATTTGCATTACATTTCGTATCATTTTATTTGGGTCGCATTACCCACCTTATTTGCATGAAATCCAATGCAACCCACCATCACACACGGCAAAAAATGCTTCCGTGCCGTACGTTCTCTATCTCCGTCATACAAGTGTCAGCAAAATACCTCAGGCAGCCACGACCATGTTTTCTGCCGCTCTCGCGCTATGCCCTGTGTGCGGGGATATGGGAAATAAATACTACGAGACTTCCATTCATTTCTCCTCTTGTAAATTCACCAGAACACAATACCATCGCATTATTATGCTGCTCCTGCTTATATACACGGATGTTTAGCTAGCTATGATAACAATAAAACTACAATGCAAAATGCATACATAATTCATATAATATCTTGGTCACTAGTAGTATGTGCCCGCTAATTCGTGTTACAATACTAAAAGTAATATTAAATCTCGGATATTATGTTAGTTAGTACACTATTATGTTAGTAGAGCTGTGATGAGACTGAGCATGTAGTAATTATGACTGTTGCTGTCAACCTCATATTACACAGAATTGTGCGATAATATCATTTGAATTCCATGTTAGATTGCATGGGGAGAAGTGGAACATTTTTTATATCATAGACACACTTTTTTATACGGACAGAGTGTAGTAATAGTAGGACTAATGTAAATGTAATGAGTTCATGTGCAGTGCATGACATTTAATTTTATTAATTCCAACAACATAACATTTAGCTTAGCTAAACCTACTTTAATTTTTGCTTCAATTCCATCATGTCTAGTATTTCTTTACATTCATGTAAAGTACTTCTGCTTAAATATAGATTTTTCCAGGTAAAACTCGACTTGTTATTGTTATTTGGTTAATAACAAAATACATAATCGAGACATGTGAGAGCACAACATGTGTCTTACAAGACATGTGCATTACGTCAATTTATTTGTACACGAGAAATGCGTATTTCTTTTCCCCAGACAATGTCTGAGGGACTATGTGTCTTAAATCGAATTAAATTATGTATAAAAAAGACAGTTATGTCAATTTAATATTAGGCTAGTGGCAGCCAGTCGTGGAATAACAACTGAATAAATAACTAAGTTTTTCTACGATTCACATGTTCGTTTAAAGCGACTCAATCATTGTATCGGAAATAATGATACATTATATTGATATAGCAATGTGGCTGAGGAATCGATACGAGTGTAATAAGATAGTTGGGTAGGAAGTGGTATAGCTGATACATGAAAGTGCCGGGGTAAAATTGTATGTTGTGTTTTGTGTTGTGACATAATTCATCCATGAGAACTGAGACAATGCACTTATTACTGGATGGAATGATGTCAGACAGTGAACAGGTAGCATTTTACATAAGCCTTTTAGTCACGTTGGTTGATGTAACCATTCTAAACATTTCATTACTTATTTGGGTATTGGCATTGAGGTTTTCGTGCTTAGTGGTTTCATTTTGATTAGCATAGTCAAACATAGCAAGGTGATGCTATTTACTTCAGGTAGTATTCCACTGTCTACCACATTATGTATGTTATTATGTTTAGTGATTCTTATAGGTAGCAATTTAGTGCCGTAATTGTAGCAAGGTACGTGCGACATACGTAACACAATAAATATTACGCAAAAACCTATTCTATAATACCTAATAGCTTGCTCAGCATAACCATAACTGCACTTTTGGTCGTATTCCATGAGGGCTACTAAAAATCATGTGTATCCTTCGTGGCAGTGTGCATTTAGTAGAAACATGAGCTATTTTTTGAGAAAACATTGAAACGGAAATAAAGCTGCTGCTTCCGCATTATGTGATTTGTCGGTGGATTGACTTTACTGGAAGTGGTGTGTTGTTTGCGAGGTGCATGCAGCAGGTGCCCACGAAATGATTGCTAAGTAATGCAATGTTCGAGCTACTATCTTCCACGAATGTACTTGTGTATTTGCATGAGTATGAGAGTATGTATGTATGAGTGTGTGTTTGTGTATTGGCATCCGATGAGATGATGAAGATGACAAGGAAGGAAGGAAAGACGAGAGGAGAATAATAGAGATGAATATTACGATATCTGACTATCTTTAGTGTAATAGTGTTGGCAATGATAATAATAACAATATTATACATTACATTATTATACCTGTGCACGTCAGTGTGTTAACCGAGCAGGAATTTTGATAGGCTTTACGTTTGTTTCGTGTATCATTCACAATGAGAGAAGTGGTTGTGTAAATGTAAGAGATACGAACCACCTACCTATGCCTACTACTATTTACAACCACCATTATCATCACAAAGTACAATGTACGTATGCTGATGCAAGAAGGACTGAAGGAAATAGATCTACGGAAGTAAAGATTGAAGGAAAGAGTGAACTGAGGTCGTGGCCAAGGTCATTTTGGGAGAAGTCGTAATACCGTCTCAATTTATGTTGTTTGGTGTATTATTTTACATTACGCAGTTCACGTTAACCTTCTCAAGTTCTTGCCTACCTTTTTACGTTCCATTGAGCATGTACTCTATACATCGTCCCATATCCATATGTACCTAGTAAGAGTCGTCTGTCGTTTATTAGCTACCTACATACACCACATACACTCATACCTACACCTCCATATCATTGTAGTCCACATACTTATATTATTTGTGCAAATAAATTCCTTCGTGTTTTGCGTTACATATATATTATCCCATAGACTCCTTTTAGTGCTAATGTGAAATATCTCTTTTTATTTTCTGTCTTGCTCTGCAAAATACGTTACATATTATTATATTCTTAAACACTCTTTTGTAATAAGTATAATATTCTTATTACCTTAACCTTTGATGGTCCCATTTGAATTAACATATCATTTATATATCAGTAGGCATATCCTACTATTTAAGTTGCAATCATTAAAAACAATATCCTATACTTGTGCAGAAGTACTAATTATTTTTTAACAGTGCAAAAACTGACGAGAAGTTTACATCACTACAATAACAATTTCTTGTGTGTAGGTACTACATAATAATATTTATAATAGTGGATCATGTCTAGGTTGAGTGTATGTAAATATATATGGTAGTTAATTGGTCGAGAATTTTATAAACATTATTATTGCATTTGTAGGTATTAGTAATATATTATACAGATGGATAGATAGATACTTGTATACGAGAAGCGTTTAACGCAATTGAATTTCTATTGGCACTCAAGAGATTGTCTGTCGTGTTGCTCGTTTCCGCCATTCAAATAACCCCTGTACGGTTTGAAGGCTAAAGAGAATTTCATAATAGACGAATGACTTAAGAAAGAATCGCATAGTTGTTTGTTGTGTCGTAACAGACAAAGCTTTAATATAGTAGTCAACAATATAAGACACGATTATTATGGAAGTGGTGTATTGCAGAAGGAGCACAGACTCACACAGTGGTTGATATGTGTATGTGTAGTGTGGAGCTTAATAAGGAATAATATTTTGTGCCCTATTAAGTATTGTAGTGGTGATGTGATGGTGCTTGGCTTGTTAAGCAAGAAAGAACTAACAAATACATAAATCATAAAGGTCTTGTAAACACTATTAGGAAGAATGAAGTTAATTTGAAATATAATGTGCCCTTCAGGGAAGCTACTATACAACATGTGCACGATCACATTACTACATAGCAATGCAAAGACTCATTTGAAAGCCAAGTTCAATGCCAGCATTATTGCATGATGATGATAATGATGATGGAGTCAGTTCGCTCGCATTTTATACATTGTGTTATGTTATGTTACAACATTTTATTTTATGTGAGTGTTCTATGGCATATTTATACACGCTTTTATATATGGCATCGTCCATAGACTACACTTTTGACTTGTAAATATGTACGGATGACTTTTATGCAGCCACAGTGTTATTAGTATGTGCGGCATATCTAATCTCAACAATCTCGCATACAGCCATCAGAGCAGAACTCATAATTTAGCCATTGATGGCTTTGTGATGTAATAGTAGATTAGCCATTAACAAGCTGTGAGACCCATTTCGCCACTAAAACTCTATGTTTACTCTGCAGGGATTTTACTAAATGCACTCGCTATAATATCACTTCGTTTTATTCCCTATTATAACATTATACATATTACACCTACACATCTCAACTCATTCCCTGGACATCAACTCTGCCAGTTATCATTCAGACTTATAGCTAATACTTTATACAGAGCAATAGACCGCTCTGTAACTTTCTGTCGAAATACATAGAAATACCACACTCATCAGATCACGGATATTTCCTGTATAAGTTCTCTTATCCATATAATACACAATCCTACTAATATACTCAGATAGAATTAAGCAGAGCGTTAAATTTACCAATTTACTATTTAGCTCATTAGAGTACATACATACATACAATGGACTAATTAAAACTAAATCCCGTTTGGTTGCTATTTCTACTTAAATAGGTCATTTCAGGACTGTCAGAGTCAAACATTACTACAGAGTTTGACTTTTGTGAGTATTTTGCTCCCTTAATGAATTGCTTTGTTATTGTGTACATTTAAATTGTAATCAAAGCCGCAGGTCATACTCATATAAATCTTTGTATGACAAACACATATAAATTGTGTAGGTATATTAAACACATCAAACAGATAATGTTATTACAGAAATGCATGTAGCTTGTTTTGTATACACATGATGAATGTACAGATAAGTGTCTTACCGTAAGCCATGTACTTATCCTATAGGTGGGACATTTATCTCTGTGCACAATGGAAAAGGTCGTGTATGAATGTATCCAATTGTTAATTAAGCGAAAAAGTCTATATTGTGCTTAGACACGTATAGTGTGTGCAGTGTGTTTGTCTGTAATTGCAAAAGACGGTTGTTTCTACGCATTTACAAACAATGAGAGTATTCTGGAAGATCGGAGGAGAAGGAGACGGGTGTTAAGCTCGTGCATTTCTACTAGGGAATTAGCGTAGAAGAGAATAAAGATAATCCAGTGATCTAGTCTAGTGAGTGTATCATATGGCGGAGTGCTGTTAGTGTGTTACATCATATGCACGTATATAAGTTGAGTTCGGTGCACTCATCATCCAAATAGTTGGTTGTTACGTAAAATGAAGTGAGTGTGAGTCTGTAGGAGAGAGAAACAGAAAAGTGAGTGAGGCAATGGAAGGCAGGCATATAGTGGCAATGGCAAGTGGTCTGGTTCTGGTTTACTCTGGTCGGGGGACAACTACATCCAGGCAGACACAAGGCTTTAACATATTGTGTAGCCCATGTATATTAGAAGCCTTTACGACTGAAATCTACTATGAAAGAACCAGAGAACGACACACTCACTCACAGGCTAAAGCAATACACTCGACACGGCACTACTTGAAAGGCAACGCAAGCAAGCCAACGCAACGCAACCCAGTGTGCTTTATGTAATGAATCAAAGGACTTACGTAATCAAGGTGACCTACGGGATCGGGGTTTTCGGCCGAATGAGTGATATAGTCCGTTTTGAAGGCTGGGTGTGCTTGACACAATACAATGCATGCATTCACACACAGGCACGAGAGTTGATTTCTGCATTCAAAACAAGTTCACCATTGCCAGGCTACACTAAATTGCATGCACACCGAGATCTAATACACCTACTACTTTATAAAGATATAGACACACACAAAGTGCTACTACTGCACTACAGTGTAACCAGCTACACATTTACAATGTTCTTTGCACAACAATGTGCCCTCTGTTTGTTAAATATATCCGACCAGGTTCTTTTTAATGTATTTATAATATCTGCATGTTCATTATTTTGCGGATCCTGAACCTACGCCACTCATTGCACCCTGCAGTACATAAGTAGTCAACACTTATGTAAATAAGTACGTAATTCCATTCTGTGTAAATACCTACGTAATTCATGACGATAATAACGATTAAAAATAAAATATATTAGGGTTATTACATAAGCCATGCATAAAGGCAGAATTAGTAATCTATCTGCAAATTTATAGGTATATTCTAATGTAAAGTCCTTAGCAGCTGAAGTCCAGCATTAGTAATACCAGTGTGTGGGTTTTCACATTGTTATTATGTTATGCATCTAAATCGAGTAGGCATTATGTATTATTAGTTTATGTGTGCAATAATAACAATAATAATACATTGCTGATTTATCCCATACCCACATAGTTGCAAGTTACATACAAACACAGAACTGCTCTTGAGTTGAAGTGCATTAGTACATTAAGTATATAAGAGAGACGATTTGATGCTATTATGGTATGCATCATCATCATGTTATAACATATCTGTAAAATACCCAGGAGCCAAAGATTTCATACCGACCTATGTATGGCTGGATATATAGGTATGGAAATATGTAGTGTTTGTTACCTAACTAATGTTTATAAAAGTATACAAATTAAACACACGCAAATATCCTTTGTGTATGATCTAAGCTAGCGAAATGTAAAGTTTTGCATTCGTTTGAATGTTTATGGAGCCGTAATACTTGTATTTTACTACACACTACATACATATACACATAGGTAGGTACGACTGTACTACATACTTACTTTTGCGACTCACTCACTCACACAAGAGTATTAGCATTAGTATTAGTATTACGAGTGTGGACTAGCACAAGTGCAAGTTGATATGGGAAAACCAAGTCAGGAGTTGAATACAATAACAAGTGCGAGAGATGTGGTATTTATTAGTAGTTTTGTAGGAGAGCTTGTTGAAATCCAGTGTGCATACAGCGTCATTGAGCTATTCACTGAGAATCAGCTCAGTAGCATTACTACTACTACTACTACTGCAACTGCTACTATCAGTTGAGTACTAGGAGCATCATAACAAAATACAATGGAGACAACAGAACACAACAGACAGGTACTTAAGCGAGGACACTGCTACTACAACTGCAATTACTACTACGAACAAATAGTAGAAGCATACCGCACGAGCGCCTGTAAAAATAAAATAGAGATATACGAGCGAAAACTGTTTTGTTGCGACTAGTTGGGCATCGAGCAAAGGCAAACTGCGACACACACGTACATTTGAACAAGTGCAATAAATATAATTCAACTAAAAGTATCATCACCATTTTCACCATCATCAGCCACACTAACTCACTCAGTTCACCAGGACATATCTGCACATTACACACAAATATATTCCACACATCCATTATCGCCATCCACCACCAACAAACAAATATCTCTCAACTGTCTCTGTACGTACACTGGACTCTCACTCACTTTTTCCCCAAAGTTCCCGAATCGGTTTTCTCCGCAATAGAATTACAGGCAGAAACACGCACGCGTTCAGTTCATAAACCTGTGTGTTTCATATTAGAATCCTTTCTGGATTCCGTCAAGTGGCATTATGTGACATCCCTTCTTCTTCTCACACTCAGTCGACTACAAATACATACAAGTGCTAATACTCTCCAACCACACAACTGCCACTACACTTCATCTTTTTCCAATTTCAATTTCATTCACTCCAAATAATATTATCGCTGAGACACATTGCGACACCACAAACATTTCTACACACAAATACAAGCAATACTCTCCTACTACTGTACTTGTACTATACAGCACTATTTTTATTCCTCCTATTTCGTAACCATTCTTTGAGCCTTGTTATTAAATCCTTGTTACGCTACATCTCATCATCATCATCCCATCCCGTCCACTTTCCATTTAATCTCAGAGACGACTTTTTTTCTTTTTGGCCTCTCTTCATTATCTCTCTCCTACCACACCACACCATGAGAAACATCACATTCCTACCATCAATACCCTTGAGCTCCTCTCCCATATTATACCCAACATATATTACTTAGTTATTTCTCTCTGATTTAATGTGATCAACACAAACTCTCCAATTCTTACTCGTAATTGACAGTGTCTACATTCAATACCCTTCCAGGGAAACACTTGTTTGTCACATACCATTGCAAAATCTATAATCGTACTTGCTACACTCTATTACACGTACTACAACAAATCTCATGCATTGCCAGATATATTCAACAATATCAAACATATTACTATAAATTCTATTATACAATATTCTGTGTATGTGACAATCCATTTATACACACACACACACATATCGGACAAAAAGGTTTTCCTCAAACGTAGTTTTACATTGTGATTTGCTGGCACTTCCAGTAGTTTCCTAAAAGTCGTGTCAGGCACAGTGAGTGACCGGCTTTTCTCCAGGCTTTCATTGTACTGCGATACATATACCCATAGTGATTCTTTCTTACATGAATCTGTGTCGGGTGACTATAATAGCATTACGTGATTTCTATCCTCGGGTTCTATGGTGCATTACACATTCGTGTAGATATCGTGCATAGCTCACTGTGAACACATACATTATATATATAACTATTACGCAACTGATTGATACAACAAACAAGACGCCAGCTTGGCATATTTTCACACAAGCGACGCCTGCTCTAAATGGTATTGTAATTTCATTGCTTTCTAAATATTTTTTTTCGAATATTAAAGTGTCACATTTATGTAAGTATATTCATAGTGGAGCTATAAATATACAAGGTGTTGCTATAATACGAAGTAGGTTCACTTTTATTGACATTTGTATCGAAATTGATGAGTAATCTGCAAGTACACAATGTATGGGCGTTATTAGTATAGCACATACATAAAATGCATGAATAATGAATTATTTTCTCTCCTTGTTACTATATAGCAACACAATTAAAAATATTGGGTGGAAACATTAAAATGAAAAGGTAGCTACATCGTTAAAACGTTTTCTGTCGGTAATTATGGTGTAGTTAGTAGCTAAAGGTATTGCAAGGTGTTTGGTTTGTGGAATTAGTTGTGTTTCCCTACAAGTTCCATGTGTACGTGATATTTACCATATATAACAACTCTTATTGCCGAGCTATAATATTTATCCAGACACATAAATACATTTGAGGTCATCCAATGAAATTAATACGCATTTTGAAATAACACACACAACGAGCTACTGTTGCCGCATTATTGCTCTGTATTACATTCCAAACGTTGTTATTACACACGAGTCGAGTACGGGGTGAATACATGGCATATGCACTAGACATGGCAATGCCATTTTTATGATAATACGTAACTTTTATTATTGCGTTGTCCTCATCTCCTGATTGTAGCAGTAGATATATACATCTAGCTTTCTGCTGTATCCATGATGCTCATGTTAATACACTGTAGTGTCTAGTATCCATCTCGAGTTGTTTGCAATATTAACTTTTTCCTTGAGGGGAGGAGGCGGTATGTGGCATAATTCATTCGTACGCTCTGTGTTCTGCAAGCTCTTCAGTCTCCATCATAACATCACAATGCATAAACTGGAACTTTTTTCTTTTCAGTTCTTCGCCTTATTTTCTTTCTTTCATGAGATTACATTAGGTTTGATATTAATACTATTATGAATAATAATAATAATCCTCAGATTCCTATACACTGCATTACATGCCCAACATCACCAGTTCAGTCCCGAGTATTGCGTACACGTTTACATTTTACATGACTCGGATATATACAAGTTCCTCCTGCACATTGGCATGTACAACTAAATAAAATATTAGGTGCACATGTAGAACAAGCACTACATATGCAAGTGTGTGCTTGCACTGACTGTGTTTTTGCAAATATACATGTTACGTAGACGTATTAGGAGGATAATATATTATTTGTGTATTATAATATTACGTGAGTAGTTGACTCCGGCTATTAGCAACAGAGTGTTGATGAAATCCCTGACTGGGCTCTTGCAAGCTATTGTGTAATAGTTAATGTAGTGTGAGCAAGGTGAAGTGAGGTACATGACTGGAGAAGGTGATACGGCTGAAAATTCCAAATTAGACCTGGGTTGCATGATGTGATAGAGTAATTGCAGTCTTACACATTCTGCTCCCCCTCTTGTATTATATTATAATATAATACTGCTCCGTGTACCATTTATCCAGTCTATTATGTATTATGTTTCCCAACAACATTTGCTCTATTATGGCATAACCTACAACTACATCTCTGCGTACCTTGACTTTACAAAATATTTTTTTACCCATTTGTCGACTTTCAACTATATGTGCCTATAATACTACCCACTCTCAGCGCCTTTCCATAAAAATAAAACCATACGTTTGCCATAATTTGTTTTGTTATGTAAGAGATGGAATACTATTTCTACATTTCACCATAAAACAGGTTCAGTACTCAAAGTATGCATGCCACTAACAAAGAATACATTGCCACGTATATCAGTATACATTAGTGTAGCTACTACACTGTACGTGAGAAATTGTATACGAGTGTGTTGTGTATTGTATTCTCCAGAATCCAGATACTGCGTATAATCAAACGTTTGTTGTTGTGTGCTATCACATTGCATAACATGTCTATGACTTTTATCTTTTCATATGCCGTTTTTTCATTACCGGAATGAACTTTGATGCAAAGACCTTAGTGTGAAGGTGTTTGATGATAATACCTGCCACAAAATATCTCTTTATCTTTTGTTGCCATTGTTCACACTGGCCCGGATAAAAGGTTGACAAAAATGGAAATAGAATGTAGGTAGATATTGTATAGATTTTCCTCGAATTTTTATATAGAACATACAAGATACTTAGCTCCATTTTAAATGTATATGCATACTTACATGTATATTCATTGTGTGTAAGTAGAGCATTGTTAATGAGCATTAGAAAAGTTTTTCGTAATGAATGAGGATTTAATGATATTTGCAATGTATTTACCCTTTGTCTACATTTCGTTGAAGAGCTTGAGGGAAGAGGTTGCTGGAAAAGTTTCAGGTTGATAAAATGATGTGTACATTGTGAACAAATAGATGCGAGAAGAGTCTTGGGCAACGAGACTCATTTGGGAGGATTGTTGAGTAGCGAAGACTCAAAGTGTATATAAGCACAAGTACTACGTGACATGTCGAGTAGGGAATGCAGGAGAGAAAGTGCTTTCCTTTCCAGTTCTTTCTATGTTTGCCCGCACGTGAGAGCATTTCACGTGTCGGAGCGGTATGTTGCTTTTACGTACACATCACATCCATGACTTTGCTTTTAGCTAGATTTTAGCTGGGTCGATAATGCCAATTGCCATTGATACACAGACTACATGCTCCACTACTTATACATGCTGTACTCTAGCCTCGTTAAGTTGTTAACGTAAGAACGTCAATAGACTGAGCAAAGGAAGTTCTCCTATTACATTTCACTGTATAGCAACATTATGATTACACTGCACTGCACTGTTTTATAGCACTCGCATTAGACTCGCTTTGTTACACTACTACCCGCACTACAAACCAAACCACATGCAGATACCTACGCAACACACGTCTCGCTCTGCTATTTCAGCTATTACACTCCCGTGTATACCTTGTACGTATTTGAGACGCTTTTGTTAACTTTTCCATTCAGTCAGTGTTTGGGGAATACAAATACAAACACGGACTTCATAATGCAATTGTCAATAACTTCTTTTCTACAAGAACCTCATCTACATTTGTCAACTAATAGTTAATTTCCAGAAGCTTCCTTCTCCCTGTCAATTTTCAGCTTCTATTACTCTTTCACTTTGATTTCAGCAAATCAAATCATATTGCGAAACGTTGTGTCAACACACTAGATCTGAAGAAACAGGATGTAATGTGTACCCCAAAGATATTTCACGTATTACATAGCTAGTCTATGCATTAGTAAGAAATTGGAATGAAAAACACTTTCATGATTCAAACTCTGTGCATACTTAAATTCTTCCCATTACCTACATTTTAAAAGTTAGATCAATACTTGCTAGTTTGCACAGAATTTTTGTAAACATGTTTACAAAAAACATTGTTTTTTATCCAATCTTCATATATTTTTAGCATGCTATTTTCCATACCTACTTAATAAGTAGCTTTGTACTAGGCCTGGGATGTTCATTGAATAGCAACGTATCAAATATCTTTTCATATTATGCGTTTATAATTTAGAATTTATAAGCATGCATGATACGAGACACAATAATAAGGTCGAATGAGTGGAATAATAATATTATGTATGCATTTGCTACTTGTGTATTAACGTGGCACATGTCTATGATATGCATTACTAGTAGCATGTCGTGTGTAGGCTGAGCTTTGTATTACGTTGTGTAGTGAATAGCAGTTGACCTCGTTGAAGGCAGATTAATTTTACTGCATGTAGTATTTATGTATAACAAAAAGGAAACTGTACAAAAAAAACGTGTCCGCATTAAATTACTTAATGCTTCTTGTATATGACGACAATGAACTTACGTTGAGAGAAATGTAAATCGGAACAATTATCAATGAATTGTACAGCTTCCTATTAAAATTCCCGTGGTCATTTGCTTTTCCTGCCTTACTTACGTTGGCTTCGTGAGCAAATCGAGTTTTCAACTAATTTTTGTAGTACAATCGTAGCTTTGCTTGTTTTCGACTCTGATTCCCTGAACAATAACATACACACAGCATTTTTAGACATAAATTAAGCACATTACATGTAATAATAAGGTAGCCGACATACTCTCAGTAGGTATACAGATATATACAGATATACAAATACTGTATTACAAGAATACTCAATCTAAATGTATAATGTACAAAAATGATATGGAAACAATTTATTTCTTCTGTTTGCTGTATAATCACCGTGTTACTTTCTATTTAGGGTTTATAAGAACTTTTTGCATTGAAATTGTAGTGTTAAAAATAGGAATAATAAATCCAGAGCGGTTGACTAACCTATAAATGTTCATAGAAGGAAATGTTTAGCCTTAGAGAACGGTGCTACTAGCCTTGAGTTAACCACACCCAGACACAAAAAGAACTCAGTTGATAAATGGGGTAAAGTGAACATCTCTGCTGTTTCTGATGTTATTGAGTTAGATTTAGTGTCAATCTGTCAATATTAAAAACGTACTCGGTTTTGGATTTAAATGGTGAATAAATAACTCAGTCATTAGAATATTATTTCTTTACTGCGTAACTGAAATCGAAACTGTTGTGCAATCGCGAATGTGACTCGTCATTTATCAATCCAATTTCTACATTCTCAACAACATTTCAATCGTTTGCTAATATTATTTACATTGGCAGTTTTTCTGGCTCAAGAAGTTTGTCTTACGTTAGGCTGAGTTCATGACTACTGTTTGACCTTTTCACAAACATGCGGCAGTTAACCTAAAAGGTTGAACTGAAACACATAGTTACTATTTATAAACATAGAAGGCATTTACAATGTTCAGATTCATTCTACTGCGATCTCACTGGAGTATTGTGATATGCGTTGAGTCATTTCATTTGATAAGTACGAATTATGCAATGACATATACATTTATATGCCACATATCATTGTTCCTTCATCATGATAGCCACATTATGTACAGTTCTCTATCATACACTAACATATCATGCTCAGTTCAATGATATGAATGTCTACTATTTGCTTGTCCATGTTCCTCAAAATATGGTACAGCCATTTACTGCGCAGGCTTGAAACGCATAAAATTTTGAATGAACAAATTTCAATAAAACACATTAAATTAAACAAACTGTCCGATTTCCTTGAAAATAAAATAGTGGTCGATTTTAAATATGGCTAACAATTATTTTGCATGGTAAATAATATTGAGCCCTCTCAGTAGGAGCCTTTGGGTTAGCATAAGAATGCATGTACAGCAGATGATAGACAACATGGTGCAAATTCCTTATCTCGGCTAACTGTTCATTCAATATGCGTCTGTGAATGTGAGCTATTTATTGATGTTTTGTACGGCCAGAAATAGTTGGATATTTCGTGTCTCACTGAGCACAGCCCAACACTGAACATTATTTATTTCTATTATGTAACTATATTTACACTGTACCTAATTGCATCCAACTGATGTTTGAATACTCGATATCAGTATTTGGTACACTAGCGGTATTTATCGTACGTATGTATGATATTATTAATGGGATAAGTGAGGGTAGACATGCAGACAAGAATACAATATTTTGGCCTGTGTGACATGTAGTAAGGATTTATTGATGGACGTGATGAAAATGTTCTACTTAATTTGAATATGAATGGAAATGAACTGGTTATGGTTACGAATATTAGGAACAGGGTGAATCAATGTAGAGAAAGAGACTTTGTTGCAAAACACATTTTTACAATTTGTTTATTTTTGTGTATTTGCAGATGCTCATTTGAGACGACAAGTAATGGTTGCTCGAGGACAAGAATCACCATCCAGTGGAGAACCATGCTCACCGTCTATGCCAGGCCCATTACCTGCTAACACAATCATCCATTCAAACGGAAACGGAACCCCACTATTTTCCAATCAGTCTCCCCCAGCCCCAGCATTTCCGCTCCAAGTCGCCTTCGACTTGACTAACACAATGAAACGTAAAGATATTTTCAATCAGAGAAAACAACGGGAATTCATCCCAGACAATAAAAAGGATGACAGCTATTGGGATCGTCGTCGCAGAAATAATGAAGCTGCGAAGCGTTCAAGGGAAAAGCGTCGTTTCAATGACATGATACTGGAACAGAGAGTTATCGAGCTGACCAAAGAGACTCACATCTTGAAAGCACAATTGATAGCCATCAAAGATAAATACGGAATCATTGGCGACAATCTGATCAGTTTGGAACAAGTTTTAGCCACACTACCATCAAATGATCAAGTTTTGAGTTTGACCAAGCGACCCAAAGTATTTCCAGGACCATTCGGTAAAGGAGACGGTCGTTCAGGCTTTGGAAACTCTCCTCACTCAAATGACGGTTGCAGCATGAGGGAAATGGATCAGATGGACTCTTCAGACGAAATGAGTCCTCAAGGCTACTCACATCACATGAATGATGACAGATCTCGTAGCCCACTTCCACATCACTTAGTGGGTCACTTGGGACAACACGGCCCCATCCACCCACCCGTCATTGACATTGAGAAGCCCCACAATGGAAATCATCACCCCTTGTATAACTTTTCACAGGAACAATTCTCTCCCCGTAACTCTCAACCAAATCACGCTGAAAACTTGAGCAGCAGCCGTTCCAGTCTCTCACCCTCGGAAAACATTCTCAATCTCAGCATCACATGTAACCAGTCCACTGAAGCGATGGAACAAGAAGATAACATTTCAGACTCGGAAGATTGCCGCCCCGTCTCCAGAGTGGCTGTCATCAACAAAGTTCGCTTTGAAGACAGTGTGGATGTAGAGTCACCCAAGAATGGGGGACACGAGAAAAAGAACAGCGCTCACACTACCACTGCTAATGCTAACAGCAGCAGTAACAACAACAGCACCACCACCATCAACGGCAGCGGAAACGGCAGCAGCACCAGCACCAGTAACAACAACAACAATAACAACAACAACAACAATGGATCCGCCAGTAATTTGCCGCACAAACTCCGCCACAAGAGCCACTTGGGCGAGAAAGACTTGCCACCATATCCCTACGTGGTTGGTCATGGATTGAAACATGAGTCTCAAGTGAGTCCCCCTTGCACCCATTGGGATCACGATGAATCCACGAACAGCGGCTCTGGCAGTTCCGATGAGAGAGACTCGGGCATTTCCATAAATGGCGAAGGCTCTGAAAAATTCTTGTCCAGTCGTCAGCCTAGTCCCTTGTCTGCGTACAACATCAAGAACGCTGCGCAAGCTGCCAGTAAAATCGTGAACGAGACTTCATCGCAAAGAAAACGAGCCAAGAAGCGTTTTTTAGAGGAATCTCTACTCGAGACAGAAAACTCTCAACTGAAATCCGAGCTGGCTCGTCTGGCCACTGAGGTGGCCTGCTTGAAGAGCTTTCTCGTCAAGAAGCCCAGTGGAGAAGTCACTCACGATGAAAATTCTTGCGACTCTTCTGGATAAAATCAACTCTCAACTCCTACATACACAAATCAAATCACTACTACTAATGCTATACTATGTTTACTACATTACTACTCCACTCAACCTCACACTGTTAATTTCGACAGACAAGTCGTAGAGACGTTTTTCCAATGAGTTGTGATTAAATTGGAAATGAGTATTTTCATTTCCGTACTTGTGTAGGTGTCTACTCTCCTCACCTGACTCTTTTACAAACACAGATATTGCTTAGAGTCGATTCTAGATTTAATATTGTTATTCTAATTAGGAAATTGTTGTCTGACTGTATTGTTGTGTGTGTAACTTATTGTTGCGATTGAAAAATTATATTTACAACTATAGTAATGTAATCAGTTTGACTGCTAGTTAGTAATTAATGTAAAATACTGTTACTATACGTACTTTATATCATAAGATCGAAATTGTACCTGTCTGATTAAGGGTATGTCTCCAGTGTTGTAGTATGATTTACCGTATTCATATAGCGGAAGTTATTCTAAATATTATAAAATATAACCATTCTAGAAGGCAGCAGAAGACGATTCAAGTTAAAAGCACATCTTGTCAGGAGGTCTACGTGAATAAATTTTAAACTCAAAATGACACGTCTTTATATAAATCCAAGTAGCTAGGGATGAAATAAAATGAAGGATAATAATATTATTAAATGCATATGCATCTAAGATCTCGGGTTCCCAATCTCCGCTCTTTTACAAGCAAATTATATCCCTCACTACTAGAAAAATGAAATTTGCAGCTACACTTTCCCTAATGATGTACCTTAGAGAAAAGAAAGCACCCAGAATATATTTTATTTATTTTGCCTTATTTATTGACCAAATTCAAACATGATTGAGACATACATAATATATTTTATTGTGAATGCTGAAGACTGGGATTGTACATTGTATAAAAAAACAACTTAGTGAGAAACGTGAAATCTAAAGCTAATATTTTTAATCGCCTTAGGGAAAAGAAATAAAGCTGGTACCTTCGTACCAAGCACGTGAATTGGTGCTTACAAAAATAATTATGTCATGCCCATACTTAATACTAAAGTTTCCAACCGAGATTCATTCGAGAATGTGAATGTATTTATAAGTAAGTACCTGTTTTGCTGTGAGGACTAAAAAGGTCCATAAATCTAATGTTTCTAACTGATATAAGCTTTCATATTTTACGATTTGTACATACAAACACAGTCGTATTACTTAGAAGAGAGTCAGGACAGTAAAGATCTTATTGAAGAGCAGCTATCGTATCGCAGATGATTATAAATCTGAGAGATGTCTGACATGAAACGATGCTGCTATGTATTGTACTTATGTCCCGATAAAATTCTACTGACTGATGCCATTCTGTTAACAAAGTAGCTTTTATATGTGCAGACATTTTCCACGCTCAAATAACGAGAGGATTACGATGCTCGTACTATGGGAAGTAAAGATCCCCTTTGTTTCCCATAATAATATCATTATTATTGCAATACATAGCATCACGTTTTACTGTTCCATCATTTTCATGACGGGGGATTTCCTGTCAAACGCAAATCGGTACGAACATACGATAAGAGTGTTGTATTCCTCGGAATATAATATTTTAGAGTAGTAATTACAGAAAGTAAATCATATTTAATTCCACTGCAACCAAGACCCCGTCAACAAAAATATATATTATGTGTGTATAAAGAAAGTAAGAAATGATAGAACCTAATCAATAAAATATACGTAATGAAATGTGCTTCTCTTCCTTCCCTCATATTTTGTATCCGTACACATACAATGGAGGATATGTCGTGTATTCTATTCTTAGAAATGTAGATAACTTATTGAACAATAGTCTATATACAAGTACATAATATATTATTATTATTGAATCGTATTGTGTAAAATATATTTGAGTAAACATAGTAATTATTATTGTTATACTACAGAACAGAATAGTATGAAAGGTGTACCTAGTGACTAAACGTGTGTGCTAAACTGTACTTAATATTTTCTATTTACTCATGCGTAATCATAGGCTAAGTTTCAGAAAAATTTATTGTGTATAGACGAGTAATAAAAGAGTAGGTAAATATATAGGTAGAAATACTGCGTTATTCGTACCAATCAATTTAATGTACTACTTGGGTGTACATGTCGTATTCACCTGTAATGTAAATGTAATTAGGGATCTTTAGCAAGTAGACGTGTAATATTATATTATTATAACGTACCATAAACTAATATTATTATTGTAATAATAATATTCATTGACTTGATGGGTCCTATACAAATACCTATATACTCTAGTGAGACCAATTAACTCAAAACTTGATGAAATTGTGTCAATGCGCTGGCGATACCTGCAATTAGTATTGTGTGGTCTTGTCTGCACTGCACTGCTATTTATATAGGAAGTGATAGAGCCCATAACAGATACATAAAATAAGAAATATATATAGTACATGATGATGATATACATTTTACTGAATTTGTGCAAAAGGCTGCTGCACATGGTAATAAATCCTGTGTGTGTGTCAATTGAGGTTTTTAATACTTATTATGGTAATGGGCTACATTATATTATACTCCTATAATATGCATTTGTAATTGTTACAGCTGTGGAGAATTTAATATCCGAGACATATTATAGTGGTTAGATATATAGACAGGCAGAAATGATCGTTTCGATGAACCAGGGATGTATTGTGCTACATAACCTGTCGTAGATATATGAGCGCACGAGAAGTCAGGAAGAAAAGAGAATTGACATCGGAACTTTAATGTGTAGGTGTACAGTGAGAAAGGTAGGTATAACAGGAATAGTGTTGTATGAAAAAGCTGCAGAAGGTTAATAGCCGTGTAATCTCTGTAGCTTGTTCAGTGAAGACGATTTGTGTTTTTGATGGAAGAGCTGAGCTGGCTTTTGATTGTACATAGTAAAGACTTTATATTGCCGAATATAATATATTGGCTGTTATATTTCATCCGCGTTATCGACATATGTTATTATAATTATTGTTTAAGTATGTAAAAAGGCGATCAAACCAATGATACTAGGAGGATGCCACGTTATGACTGTCATTAAATTGTGACAAACATGATTTGTGCCGCGCCCCGCTTATATTATGCTGAATAATAAATAGGGTCGACAAAGGCATGTGAGTATATATAAATATATTTAAATAAACGTTCGCTGAACTTGGTGTAGAGACAATAAGAAATATTCATCAGTGAATGAATTGGAGTGTTATCGCAAATTTGATGAGTGTATAGAGTAGATGTAGTCTCCATAGTTAACGTATTGTTGTTGAATGTTCCACATATAGTGAGTAGTATAATTGTAAGTCTCTATCGAATTACAGATAATTTTTGTTTTGTTTCGTTGGTGCTTGTCATACACTTTAACCTCATGTCTCAGCATAACGACAACAGTTGTTAATTATTACGTAAATGACACACACTATATACACACAGTAATTAAGGTGTAAATGTTATTCTAGATTTATTATTACTATTACTATTACTTTAATTAAGTTTATTATCATTATCATTATTGGTACTTACTACTACTGCTGTAGCTACAGAAAAATACAGCTTTTTCGTAGAAGAATCTATCGTACATAATATGTCGGAAAGAAATCTGTAGTATATTTAGATATACACGTAATGTAGGATTAGAATACTAGAAACTTAAGTTAAGATTATTTATTGAATATTTACCTATTTATAAATTATTACGTTATGTTATGTTGATATGCTCTAAGTGACACTTATATACAGAATATATTATTACTATTATTGTAGAAGCATCTTGTTGCTATTGTACTGTATTACTACGATACTTGTGTCTCGGAAGTACTAGTTTATAAAGAAATTTTAATATTTATGTTGGGGATTTGTATAACCTTGCCTCATAACTATTATTACCTAATTATTATCAATGTTATAATATTTATGATGATGATGATGGTCGTATCGTACTACTACTGTACTGTGCTGTATGTACTTACCTGTACTCGTGTTGAATAACTTGCTTTCTCTCATTGACTCGTCTCTCTCTCTGTCTATACAATATTCTCTATAAGATTACGTCTCATTCGTGTCGCATAATTTATATTGTGATTATAAATAACATATTTGTTGTGTGCATCCGTTGTCTCATCTCTGTCAGTTCACTATATTATATTATACTGTTTGTCTTCATGCCTGTCGTACTATACATCTCTTAATTTCACTGTAACGTTATAATGGAGATCCTTTTTCACCGTGTCCTTTCCACATACTTGACATTTTAACTTGTAATTCATCATTTATGTATGTAATTACTGATTATTACTGTTTCTATATTGATTAACTTGTGTATGTCTTTAAGTCTAAATAAATACTTCTGAATTATGTAATGTACAGAGCAGATTTATTCATTGTATCAAAATACCCACAGCAAGCAATCCAATCCACCTATTAATGATACGGGATATAGGAAGTGAGGGCAGTAACTACAACAAAATAATAATTATTTATATACCAACACCTTAGTTTAACTTTATACAATTAGAGTAAGACAAAATATTAGTAGCAGATCCTTTATAATTATATACATATAAGAATATCAGAAATATTACATTATGTGTGTAACAATTTTCTTGCTTTTACTAGAGTAGAAATGCTGATAATATAAATTATATTCAATAACTTGTCAAAACACCGTATTATGTTACTGTATTGTTATTCTTAGTAAGTGAAATAGAGTACTAGTATCTTAGTAGTAGAAGTAGTGTGCATAAATGTATACTTCAAATAATACATTAGATGGAAGGGAAGTTTTTGTTAGTTTAAGAAACTAATGACTCATTAGATTAATTAAATGCGCATACGTGATTTATAGTTAATACTTACATAGCTACAATAATAATTATAATCTTATAATATGGAGCTCAGAAAAACTCCTGCGTTTATGTTTTAGAATATAAATGAGCAGATTTAATTTATATTTAATTAATATATACGCATATATTTATTGTTAACAACGGGCATCTGAAAAATATGTTCTTGTTTCTTACTGACTGCTGTTACTATGATAATAATGTCCACTGTTGTAAATCATGTAAGTGTATCAGTGCAGGAGTGTCTCTTATATTACCTGACCACTCTTTCCTTATATAAATAAGTACTCTAAGTACTTGTGTACCCTTCATCAGCATCAACATACCACCACCACCACCACGAACTAAAACAACAACTCAGAAATGATTGTAAACATAAAGGGTATCACTAATAATGTTACTGTTATTATATACTGTTTAACTTCATGTTCAATATTCTGTCATCATTATGTCTGTATACAATGGTTGTTATTTATTTATTTATAATGATACTACTACATACTGTGTACTACTGTTGTAAATGAGAAAGTGCTTCTGTACTGGAATTCCAGTGTACAATTCATAGATCACTCAAGTTAATAATTCTATTATAAAAAACTTGATTAGAAATGAATGATTTTGTGTCATTCAAGGTTCAGAGAAAGAGTTATATTTATATTCATTATAATATAACAGCATTTGCTGCCTCATTATGTTAACTAATGTAATGTAGTACCACACACATCAACCATTGACTCCCTGTTGCTATAATAATGGATACCAATTCGTTACATTTACATTTTTATCTCATTTTCTTGTCCCAAGTTAGTGCTGTGAATATCATACAAGTACTCACATTCTCGAAGCACCAAACTGTTTAATTTATATAATTTAGAATTAAATACTTGTATAAGGATAAAACGACTTTTTGGATGTAACCAAAACATTTGAGATCTGACTTTTACCATACTATTATATACCTGACATGACTTGATACTTAATGTAAAAATATTGTGTTTAAAATCTTCATGAATATTATATTGTATTGTAAAACAGCTTTTGTAAGTACAGAATCAATCACTCTTGTGTCAAATTACATACACGTTTCGAAAATATGTTACTTAGAATAACTAAATTGTTCAGAAGGTTTCTAAGCAGATAATGTAATACTAGCAGGCAAGTGAAAATATGATGGGAGTATAAAATAGCGTTTTTGATGCAAATACGCACTAACATGGTGTAATATTGGCCAACATATTTCAATATAAAAAATTGACAGTGAGAAAAAATTTACACAATTATTTGACAACAAAGAGATCCTTATCATGACTACTGTATGTGACCTGTATTAATGAAAGACTTGTACTTTATTAATTAGTAATTGACTTAAATGTAACAACTTTTCTTCTGGTTAATTGGCCGGTGGAAGAAATACGTTTTAGCAACTGAATGACGGAAATATTCTAGACGTTTTGTACAGCAGACTGTTCTTCTGACTACAGTCTCATGCACATGCACACAGTTCTAATAAATATTATATTGAATTTGGTTGGAATGGAATATGATTTTCCGTTCTGTCAGAACGGTCTCTAGTACACAATATTAATGGAGGCAAAAGTTTTATGTTATTGGAACAAGTGACAAGTGTGAATGAGTTAAAGAAATATTGTTATGATGTGATAGCTATGTAATCTTCGTTGATAAATACATAATTGTACTACAGTTATCTCGTGCATCTGTATCGTTACAGTAAATCTGTCGTTTATTATTTTATTCCAATAAAGTTTTAGTACATGTTTGAAAATTTAATCAGAAATATTCATTATTACTCATAATACATACTCTACATACCACATACTACAAAATTACAATTTCATGGTATCATATTCATATTTAATTTATTGTATTATATTACATAAATATTCTCGAAATCGAATACAATGAAAAAGAAAGTGCATGCTTATTTGTATAATAGGTATACATTAGAATTCTTAGCTACAAACTTGGTCAAAATAGTAAAAAGTATTCGGCAAAATGTACATCACAAATACACAATTACTACAACTAAAAGCAACGGTAGTTCGAGTCTGAATTTTTTCTCTGCTTAATATTAAATTACTTTTTGGGCAAATTCGTCATCAGTTAATTTAGTTAATTGTTACGCCACTATTTTTAGACTATTGTCTCTTCAATTATCATAAACGATTTTCTGAATAATATGCTGTTTACATAACCACACAAACTTAAATTATTGATTTCAATGGAAAGCTATGTACTACGCTAAGAGAAGTCTATAATATATAGGACTTGAGAAGCCAAAGAAATATTGTCCATTTAAATCGAGAAAACATATCCTTACTGGAGAGATTGACCTTTTATAATCAAAAGACAGCCCTAAAAGTGAAAATGGGATGGTCATATGCTTAAATGCGTCACGCAGCACAATATAGATGGAAATACGGAAACCCTTGAGGAAAACCATTTGCCAAAACAGTGTGCTACAGGTTTTGAGAGAAAGCCATAGTAAATACTGGAATATATTTAAAAACGATGTATGAAAATCAAAACTCATCTACAAGGGTAAAGCGGGACTTTATGTTTACAGTACATGCATCTTGCATGACTGTAAAGGAGCATGGACTAAATGTAAACTCATACAGATCATGGGTATTCAAAAAAAGAAAAAGTTTCTAGAAAGTTCATGATAGTAATGGCTTTAACAAGCATAAGGGAGTTACCCCAATACATACTATATACCTACCGTTTTACCCGTATTAGGGGCATAGCTCCGACCTAACTCATAGGTCAGACTTAGGACTTCTATTTCACGGCAAAATCGGTATTTTAACCCCAGTATTTTCGGATGCCTAAAAACAATTGTATTTTGCGGGCAGAAAATGCGTATTTTAATCTACTTCAGTAGTTTTGGCTGTAAATGTATTTTGTAATTTGTAGTTTGATAGTCATGCATTTTGCCCACCCCTGATTTTAATTATGTATTTCGGTTAAAATTTAGTATAATTAGTATGTCTTGCTAAGTTTACGATCTTTTAAATTAAATACAATTAGATTGAATTGATTGTTTCATTGCTTATTTTACTGAAAGCTTTCTCAAAGTGGAACGTCATGTTACGTTCTTGAATCATATCCCACGGCAACAGGTGTAACAGATCGGTAAAGCTGGCACAAGTAACTACTTGACTTACTCACTGTCATCTACGGCAGAATTATCTAACTATACTTACAGCGACATACCATTGATGGAGTACCTTGTATTGCCACTGTGAAAGTGTGTCGAGTCAACAGTGTGTTGAGATTTCCATTTCCAATGCAACTTAATTTAATTACCTTAATTTCAGTTGTCTTTATATGATTATAAATAATATATTTAAAATGCAATTAAATTCTCAGATATTAAATGATATCTCCTAATGTAATAATGCAGTATTTCAATACAATGCAAAATATGTGGTTCTAAATAATTTAGATAAGTTCGAAAGTATACAGTCGAGTTTGATGCGTTTGAGACTTTAAAACAGTAAAAGAATCGAATTCGGCGTATTAGCGACTATACGGCGACCAAATCCAATACTCGTGTATCAATGAAAAGTTTGAACTTGGGTAAAAAATTAACTGATTTTTTAAATTTGTTATACACATATACCAAACAGCAGCCCTATTACAAGAGATTTCAGAATACAATACCCTAATGCTGTAATATGTAACACTTCAATTTCTCTCACAACCGAGAGGGAGGAAGGTTTTGTGAAATCGAGAGTAGGATTATTACAGTGTGAGTAGAAAACTATCCACCCAACTCAACTTTCACTCTGGAATCTAGAGGTCCCTATAATAACCAAAATAATCAAATTCGATGTATATTGCAACTACATATACAGAAAAATATCAAGTAAAAATGATTTCTAACCATTTTGAGTACTAAAAATAAAAATAAAAACGAAAGAAAGAACTTTGGAGAAGTTCGGAATCATGTAAACACCATGTTAAAAAACAGGATTTTTGATACCTTTCCTCCTTGTGGTTACTTGTGGTAATTTAGGATTCCCCTCCCTATGTATAACATTGCCATTATAATATTTCCCTCAGTAAGAGACATATTATGAAAGTATTGAAAATACACATGTTAGTAAATTATTATTATATTAAGTATTGTAGTGAAACAAGCAATATCTAGTGTAAAGTATGTATTATAAAAAATTATTGTGCCCTTCAAAAATATTTAAATACAAATTAGTGAATGAGTGGATTTTTAAGAAACATGTAAATTAAAAAAACCGATGTGGAGCCCAGTATTAACTTATTGTGCACTTCATAAG
>JAQFYB010001071.1:0-37539 GCA_034694085.1 Pogonognathellus longicornis
AAAATAACCTCTTTTTGAAGAAACTTGTTTTTATCTAGTGTAAAGTCCAAAAATTTGGGGGGGGCTTCAGCCCCCTAGGCCCCCCCCCTAAATACGCCACTGCATGCTATGTATAGGTAGGTGTTCTGTTGGTTTGTGCAGAGATATTTACAAGTTAGTTGAATGTCCGATATACACAGCAGGAGTTTATTAGTGTTGTAAGTACACTGCACTGCGAGGAAAAAACAAAGTATTGTTGAACGGGAGGAACGTACAGTGGAAATTTTTCGAAATTCATTCACACCAATAAAAAAATCCATCAGCTAAATGCGTAGTGTAAAGCTACTGTACATAAAACATATTTACATGCAGCGTAAGTGACAATAACAGAAAACAGGGGCCTGGGGATTGAGATGACAAGATGTCGTGTCTCCCAAGCTAAATTCACACCGGTATAACATTTTAAGTACCATAGGTACATTATAATTTTGTCTGTTTTTGTATTTGAGTCATAATGAGGATGACACTGATACGACATTACATCAAACTGACATTATTAGTTTTTATGCACCATCTGGTTAGCACGCAGTATCACAATAACAAAGATTACAACACAGTATTTACATCGATAATCAAGCGCGTTCCACATGAAACTGATATAAAAAACTGGATACATTGTACTTTACTTTTCCGCTGTGAGTCTGAAGGATTGTGTCCAATGCAAATATACATGAAAACTAAGCATTTACATTTATTGACAATTATTTACACAATGAACACAACAACAGATTTAAAATTTTCCATGGTCTATCCAAAGCATCAACAAATTTGCACTATTGCGATTTATGCAGTGAGAAAACACGATGAAGCAACCATTGGCAAGTCTTGGCTACAATCAATCCCTGGAGGTGACACTCAAAAATATCACATACTATTCGTTTATAACTCCTTGAAGGAAGATGCACAATATAAACCAGATCCATCTGCGTCAGTGTTGATGTTAATGGCCCACAAAGTGTTTGTTACATGGAAAAATGAGAAACAGTACTTCGAAGTATCTGAGACCAATATTTTAGGGCATGTAACCCAAACTATGAAAATTCTAGCTGGTAATGCAAATGATTTACCAACTAAGCCTTTGAAATGGACCAATTTCAATGGTGAAGCCATAAATTTTCCTGTAAACAAAGATAGTTTTATATCTAAAGAAACTGTAGAATTATACAAAAAAAGAAAGTCCTCCCCATATTTCTATGCGGCAGATATAGTCGAAATAGCCATTAGCTTGAATGCCACACCAACGTTGATAATTACCCCTCACTCGAAGCATGGAACAAGAATGAACCAAAATGGTCAATGGAATGGAGTATTGAATGCTTTGGTCCATGGAAAGGCTCATCTTTGTACATTAGTAACGGTAACTCAAAATCGAAGTGATGTTGTAGATTTTTCACAAATCTATCACTTTGAAAAATTCCTTTTTGTTACTGCAAAGCCCAAAACTTTTGCCTCCAGCATATTATTTGTTTTAAAAGGTTTTCCAGGTTTAATGTGGATTGCATACGGTATATCCGCTATTGCAAAGTTGGCAGGATTATGCTTTTTCGGGAAAACTTATTTGCATGAATATTGGGATATAATTTTGCGTCCCATAGTAGATCAACCCATATTTATAAACAAAACGTTAGAAAAAGTAGTGTTAAAATGGAAAATTAAAATATTGCTTGCTTCCTGGCTTTTATCTGAAGTTATTACAGTTACCCTTCTCAAGTCTTCAATGATATCGTTGCTTTTGACACCAATGTTTGAGTTTCCACCTGAAAATTTTCACGAACTTGCTGTTTCCTCTTACATCATTCAAACATTTGGAGTTAAGGGATATTCTGAACAAGAAATCATGGAAAAAATGAAAAATATTCCCATAGTCCAAACTGTATCAAACAGGCTGGAAGAAGTCTCAAACCCCCAGAAGGTAGAATATTATACTATAAATAATTTTATACATTTTGAATGAAATATATAAGCAGAAATTAAAACCAAAAACTAACGCTTAAAATTTATGAACTTAAAAAACCAAAATGATAACTAATCAAATATTTTCAGTGTTTAACAGACACTCAAAGAGGTCATTTTGCATGTGCGACGACAACCAAAACGATGAAAATGGCCACCAGAATTTTTTTAGTTGACGAGAATGGAGAAAAACATTTTCAAATATCAAAGGATCATTTGTTCACAACATTTCTCAGCATAGCCATATCCAAACATTTCCCACAACTTAAAGGTATCATAGTAATCATGCATACTCTACAATATTATTATTAATCGTTACAGATGCTATTATGATGTGTTATATTAGCCGTATACCTTACTTACTTGAAATGTCTTTAAAATACCATTTTTCAGATCCTGTAAATAAAATCCTCGCACAAATCAAGGAAAGTGGCATTTACGATTTTTGGGACCAAGATACAACACGCGTGTTTAGTTCTACTGGATATTACTTCCAATTTCGCCTGAAGAGTAAAAAATCGCAGTTAAAAGTCGATGTTTTGCAGATTGAATCATTTTACAGCATTCTGTTTCTGCTTGTTAATGGCTTAGGAATTTCATGTGTAACGCTTGCAGTTGAATTCATTCGATTTAAGTTAGGTAAGTACAGGAACAAGGTATCAATTATTAAACAAAAATATCAACTCTAGTGTGATGTGACGCAAAGGTTGATGTAACTTAGCTACTTTGTTTGTATTATAATATACGTACATTGGGATTTTCATATAATACCTATGTAAAGACAATGACAAATCAAATACATATTATAGAAAAATTGTAAATAAATAATATGCAAAAATATGTAGGTATATGTATTTCATGTATATTTCCTTTCTAATTAGTCCTTACTAGAAAAATTGTTAGAAATTACATTCAATGTGTTTGCTTTGTAATGCTTAATTGGCTGTAATAAACAAGTTACTTACGACTTAGTCAATAAATGTTTATGCTTCAAATTCTAAAATCTTTTTGGTGTACATACAATCTGCTTGTGTATGTAACATTTAAGTAAAACCAGTTGTGTAATTGTGCCTGCAAATAGTGCAAGCGCAAATGAAAGCATTGTGCAGTACACATACAGTACAAAAATTCAATCTTGAAAGATTTAATATAAGCTTGTATACAGATAAGGTACAAAGATTAAAATTGGTATTCACAATAGAAGTAACATAGCACAGAGAAACCAACAACTCAATGTTTGTAGTAAAATAAGAGTGCGAATTGTTTAATACCGACTTGAATATAGTGGAATACAATATACAATACTGAATGAGTAGGTACAAGTAACAATAAAATATTATAACCATTTTCACCAATGCATTAGTGATTGACCATACTTAAATGACTTCCCTTTATCTAACCTTGACTTTCATATGAATGTACGGTACTAACTAAATCTTAACCTAGCTATGCGATAATTAAATTAGAGTGTCCAGACTACTATCTACTACACTTCACCAAGGTAAGCTTTATTCGAATGAGAATTATCCGCTTCATCACTTGCTCGTTTTTCTGTGTCTGCAGTTTCTGCTAATTTCTTTTCTTTTTTCTCTTGTCGTATTTCGTCTATGAAATCATTCACAACCCATAGGCCGTAAAGGTGAGCCACCATGACGGCAATAAATGGTAATTGGGACAAAAGAGTTCTCCCTGCCACGAGACAAATTATCACTATCGTGAATTTGAACACTAGAACTGTGCATCTTATGTAGAACCATGTTAAACATTTGGCTTCATTTCTCTGCAATTTAAAATGTATTTTTAATGAGTTTAAGACTAAAATTTTTGTACAGATATTCTAGGAAATATATATGTAATACTCATTTTTAAAACAATTTCTTACATGGACAGCTCCCACATAGAGAACAACAAATATAATCAGGTTCACAACAGTCCCTTCGATATTGTACGCAGCCAGTGTTAACAGAGATACAGCCTTGTGCCCTGATATTACTGTAATACAAGTATTAAAAACAATCATTAATTCAACTAAACACAAAACCTTATCGTAGTGTCATAAAAGTGAAAAATATTCGGAGGAAGTTTACGGATAAAATTCATAGAAAGATGAGACTTTGCATAGGTACCTTGGTTAGATGAAGCATTGAATATGGGCATGAGATCCAAATGATTCAATTTCTTCTCTACTTCTTCCTGAGTGTCTACATCTCCTCCTTCGTCAATCAATTGAAACGATACAAGTCCATACACTTTGAGCATGTACATGAACCAAACCAGTTTCAGTAAACCCAGGATCTAAAATGGGGAAAAATACATGATCAAATAAAATGTTATTAGTGACCCATAAAGATAATTTTATTTTTATTTTTACCATGTCCAAAATGGCTACAATTTTTGCGGCCGTTTGGAGCTGCATGAAACGGCAGCATGGATGCAAGCGTAACATTATTATAAAGGAATTTATCAAGGAATTATTTAAAAAAAAGATTTGTATTTCTGTGGTTAATAAATAAGAGGTTTACTCCTCTCCTTTCAAAGAAATTTTCTCAATGCTCCTTGAGAACATTTCTCCTGAATTTAAATACATTTTGCTTTTCTCGAAATGCAGATGAAATTATAGTGTTAAATTGTTAGAATACAATTAGCATGCATATATTAGTAGGTACATAATGTTTAAATGATCTTTACACAATGAATGTATAGAATATTTCAGTGCAACACCTGGATAAGATCATACATAATTTATATAATTGCAAAATTGCAATCAGTCACAGTAATATCAGTATACCAATGGCGTAACCGGGGGGAGGGGCAGTTAACGCCCCCACAGAAAAATGGGAAAAATAGGTTATTTTACCAAAACAAGGATCAGAAATCAAGACAGTTTTCATCCTGGCTACGCCTATGCAGTATATCATACACAGATGCAACAACTGTAGTATATTTTAGCATTTTATATTTAAAATATGTAATACCATGAATATTAATATTTACGTGCAGCAACAAACAATATTTGTTTAAACAATGTCATTTAGCTAACAAATAAAAAATTCTCTTGTTCGTAAATCAGTTCGCTAAGTTTGCTAATTATGAAGGAAAGTGTAAATTACATAATATATTTTGTTTATGAAAGACGAACTGGTTTTAGAAGTATTCCATTGAATTGTATTAGGTAAGTTAGGTAGTTATCCTACAGGTATTTATGTCTTCATGATCTTTGAACTTGTGTGCTAATAAATGATTGCAGCTCGTTACATTACATATTATAATACTTAAAAGCAACATAATTATTATTTATTTACACATTTTTTGCTTTGTTATAATGGCGGACCCAAGACAGGTGCAATGGGTAGTTTAAAATTGTATTCACGCTGTACGATTACTAGAACTAGGAACTAATTAGCGGCGACATATATAAATTAAATGGTAAAAATTGGTTTGTATTACAGATCATTCCACAATCCTGGAATTTTATTTCTTTCCACCCATTCATCAAGCTTTTTGATAGATTCTGCAGATAATTCTTCCTTCCATGAGCCGACTTTCCCTTTCCTCATGAAATGAGTTTTTCTCTCTTCACCCCGAACACTTGTCAAATGGTCCGTGATTTCGTCGTAGTTGACATAAGGATTACGCTTCATAGATTCGAAACTGAGATGATCAAGCAAACCTATCATGTCTTCTTCAGTAAGGGTTTTGCCCAAGAAATCAGCAGTTTTCTTGATTACAGATCGCAAATCCTAAAAATGACATCAATTTCTATTGTTAATTATTTTTCTTTCAATTACTCTTAAAGCAAATGCAATTGCTTTTTCATACACATTCTATAATGGTACAAATTACACTTCACGGTGTATATGCATCAAACTTACTTTTTTCATGTCTTCAAATGTAATGAATAAGATATTTGGTTCAAAACGTCGGTTCCAAAACTCTCGAACATGTGTCCAATAAGGAGCATATCGAGCTACGAATAAGAAAATATTTCATTATTAATGAACCCTGAAATAACTTTTGCACTGCTATGTTGTTTGTAAAAAGGAGAAGAAACTTACTTGTTGCTACATCCGAAATAAATTCATCAACGAATTCGTCAATCGATCCTTCATGTCCTTCTGTAAGAACCCTGTGATGGTAGAAAGACACGCACACATCCTTTGGATTTCTGGCCACGTAAACAATTTTTGGCTGCTTTCCACTGCTACTGCTTAATTCACCAGGTAAAAGGTTCCAGGGCAGGTGACTTTTGATATAGCGAGGTGACTCCATTTTGTCAACGATTTCCATGGAACTTGGAGAGCTTTTGCGAGACTTATTCCCATTGTCATTCTTGTTGTTGTTTTCGTCCGATCGAAAGGTAGCATCAAACCTAAAGAGAATTTCAGATCGCATTTAGTATTCAATCGAGTGTGCAATTATAATTAGTAGTAATGCGATTTTTTAATAAAAATATCAACTTCATATTTATAATTAAAAAAATCGCTTACTCAAAATATGGAAAACGGACGGGTAGAATGACTTTTGTTTTCTCATAGTCCAGGTCGTTTCCGAGTAGGTAGCACATTTCCTGGCACCAGGTTGTACCTAGAAGACATTTTACAAAAGCTCTTTATTGAACAAGTTCTGAATTACCAAAATCTTACTGTTTTTTCTCAGTTTCGAATGTAATTTACCAGCTTTGATGTAGGACACAACCCAAATGTCATCATTTCTTACAGGGAAGGTTTTAATGTAATCTGAGTAATCTGAGTAATGTTTGGGGAGAAAGCAAATATTCCATTTGCCGAATTTGACAAAAAGGTCATGATAAACAGCCCTAGAGTTTTCGTTGGAAATTTTTCCGGGCGATTTCTCGATGATCTCTCTATCGTTATCATACATCTCAAGGGTTTCACCAATTGATGCAGGCATTTTTATGCTAAGGTAGCTTGACAGTTTTAAGTTCAGACAAAATTTTGTTATTGCTTTAACTGAATCTATTTGAGCACACTGAAAAATAACGGTTGGGGATTTGCTTTTATATGGCTCACATGAAAAAAACGTTTGTATCTGTAGCCTGTAATTACATTAGAAGCGTCAACATAATATGTAGCAACTATACCGACATTCGTGTGGGATTGTTGTATAATATATCTGTGTATAAAAAAGTTTATAGATCATTATATGTAATTGGAAATTGATCACTTGATTACTTAACACAGATAAAGGCATATATAAAAGATTTTCTTTTGTGTCTCTGTAGTAGGAGTTACATATTACACATGTAAGGGAAAACCATTCATTCATGATGTGATGATATTCAAGTATGTAATAAAAATGCACCTTTATAGTTGAAGCAGGTGTATTACGTTTAATGCGTTGCATACTCGGGGGGATGTTAAGTCGGTGTGATGTGGTTAAGTGCGGATAAGTGGTATACTCAATGAAATGAATACTACACTACTGACTACATGCCACATGCATCTATCTATCCGCTATCCGTCACTCAATGTCAACAAAAAATACCAAGTTAGTGTATACAAGTACTCTGAGTGTGTACATCATTTCTGTGCTGCATTATTTTTATTGTGGTACTATTTACCTTGTATCGTTACGTTGTGTGTCTCCTGATAAATTACACTAATCTCACTGTCTATGTGGCAGTTGAAATATTTACATGTGGCAGTAAGTGAAATATTATGGAGAAATTAATTATCTTCCCACTTCATGCAGCTCATCAATTCAGTACTATAGACACACAATGTTTTATGTTGTGGCTGTAACCAACACCTTATGTGTTTTGAAGTTTTTCATGACGATGAACTATATAGTCTTCACTTATTGTTAGCTCTGTATGCAGATCAACCTGAACAAAATACGATAATGACATAAAATATCAACTTAATCTGTAGATATAACTACACTACATAACATGCACAATTATTTTGGAAATAGAGCTTTGCAATTAATTACCAGCATGTCAATTTGCGAAGTAGCATTTAGAATCAGTAGAAATATTATGAGTACCTACTTATGAAAAACAATTTTATGTTAAATATCACCAACACGTACGCTAAATAGACATCACATTATTTCTGAGTCCCATTGTATTTACTAGCATATAATGTACCTACGTATTTAGTTATGAAATGTTTTACAATGTAGACTCAATGGTAGGCAGATATTTAGCTGGGTCTATTTATATAAAACTTATATGACGAAGTGGAAAATTTCCCAGCTTTAAAGTCAGCTTGTTGACTTTTGATACTCAGAAGCGAGACAGAAGACCAAAATGCATCAGATGACCAGAGTGACCACCTCGTGCTCAGCTACTTACGCTCAGTAACTGCCACATATAAATAAAGCTAAATAATTCATTTCACTGCCACATATCAATAAGAGATAAGCCATACGAACGAACTTGTACAATATGTCAAAATGCATTAGAATAGCAAGTACGTACTTATGTACGTGTTCGCTCTAATCTTGGCATAGCTATTGAGCATTTTATTCTGTATAGTGGCAGGCAATCTCGGAGTGCCAGTGATGAACTCAAATGAAACCAAATGCAGTAAAGGTGTGTAAAGTTCAAATTCTTGTAAATCCGACCATGAGCTTCACATATTTTGTAAAAACGCTTAGTATCACTTAGCGTATCACTTAATGTTAGAACTAAAACTACATGAAACCTCTAATACTTGAATCGATATAAATCACAAATATTTTATTCAATGTGAATGTTCACTCACTAGTTATTAGTATAGTACATGCGTGCATGCTTTTGCTTTACATGAATTTACTTTATACTTTCCAAAATGTAAATTCAGAATAAGTTCTTGTAGTACGAAGTTTCCATGTTGTGCGTAGTGAATTGTTCTGTAATCCAAGGTAAAAATTTTGGAACATACGCATAAACTCCCGGAGTTTCTCCACCACAACCGATTCCCCAAGACACTATTCCATACTGTATGTAATAAGGGGAATTCGGAAGCTGACAAACAAGTGGAGATCCTCCATCCCCCTATATTAACGAAAAATTATTGGTTATCTAAAGTTGTAAATGGGGCACATTGAGATTTTCGAATCAGAGTAGTATTGCAATTGCTTTACTGTTACCTGACAAGTGTCTTGACCTGAATCGCCACCAGCGCAGGTGAACGAACTGTGCAGTTTGAATCTGTCACCCAGTCGCGTTTTTCTAAGTTCCCTTTGACATTTATCATTGTCCACAATTGGCAACTCCACTTTCCGCATAATAGTTTGGTAGCTTCCTTTTTGACCTAAAACGACACATTCAATTTGCAATATTGTATAATTTATAATACAAAAATGTCATTTTTGGTTTGTCAAAACCGAAAAATACTTAATTAAAATAGGTCTGTTAAACTAAAGACTATAATTGTATTTGTAAATAATAACATACAGTATGTAAAAATAAGTTTTAAAAATCTGTAATAATGCAACTATACTATTAGCTTTCATTTTTACCGAATGAATCCTTTCCAAATCCCGATACGAAACATTTCCTTCCAATGAAGTCGAAATTTGTAGGTGAAAGACATACTGTGTCAATGTTGGGAGCAAAATCAATTGGTTCCGTTAGTATCAATAGAGCTATGTCATTATATAAAGAGCCCGCCAGGAAATCTTCGTGTTTAATTATCTATTTTGAAGTTAGAGAGTTTGACTTATATTTTTCATAAAACTTCATTACATTGATTACATGCGTAGACTAACTGCTTACGTTTCCAATAGCTCTATCCTCATGTGGATAAATTTCGCTACTGGATTGAGTGTCCCATTCTCCAACACGAATTGTCAATTCTGATTTAGATTTTCTAAAATAATGCAAGAATTACGATAATTCTATACCTACTTTACTTTTAGGCACATTATGAAATCCAAGCCACATTATATAATGTTATATTACTTTTTGGGGCAATGCGGTAAATAATAACATTTGAAAAGCAATAGCAAGCTTAAGGTTAGAATTTACCCAAATACACAATGAGCAGCCGTTAGGACAACCTTAGGATGAATTAAGGATCCCCCACAAACGAAAACAGGTGAGAGTTGATTCGTTTTTGCTGATTTTTCCATTTTTAGAATAATAATCATCCATGGGAATTCTCCAAACTGGGTTTGTGTTTCAGGACCCATGGTACGCAGGCCAATTCCATCAATATTTCTCTTACCACATACAAAATGCTTATACTCTGATTGAGATTGAGCTGTGGTAGGAGTTTCAGTTGTATTTGGACCTGAAGATGCAACTGTAGGTTCTACGGCTTCAGTAGTTGAATTTTGAGGTATTTCGGGCTGTAAATACATTAAAAATATTTTTCGAATAGCTTTCTGTACATTTACATTGATTTCCTTTTACTGATTTCCATTTACAATGATTGATTGATAACATTTCTTAAAGATTTGCAGAATACCTTGCAACATATCTCAAAATTATTTTTACACTGAGCTGGTTTCCCTTGACCTTCAGGCAGATCTACTCGAGCATCAATTAATTGGTTTTTTGAGCCGTCTTTGATGATGGTTCCCGTGTCCAAATCACAGAGATAATAAGGGACACATTTGCAAGGCTCAGAAATCGTAGTAGTTTCAACGGTAGTTGCCACCGTAGTTGTTTCAGGTAGATTTGTAGAAGAACTATTATCGTCTGTTGTGCCACTACTGTTGGGGTAAAGATAATCGTTAATCAAGTCATCGTCTGTTATGTCAGTCGCCCCAGTATTTTGAAATGAAATCAATAAAGTCAAAATTACAATAGAAAACCCTACACTAATGAATGACATATTCAAAAAAATGATTCTAACTTTTTGTCTTTAGAATTATAGAAGTAAAATTCTAGTAATTGCAAAAGTTACATGAAATATTTAATAAATGTACGTGAAACTATGAACTACTAAAGATACTTGTACAATACGTAAATATGTACAATAGTCCAAGTTCAAGTAAATATCCAAGTTCACGACAAAAGTAGTACTTCAATAACAAGCAATTTAGAAATTTATCAATTTTTGTTGTATCTATTATACAGATACAAGTACATTAAGTGTTTCCAGTTTCGGCCTGCATTGAGGAAAATTATGCATGCTCCTAGTAATAGTAGTTGCATAGATAAATAAACTCAATGTCAAAACAGCCATATCATCATGCGGACATCCATTCTTCGGTCTGTATTAATGAGCCAGCACTAGCTTAATTATAACTGGTCTAATCATAATACTTTCATGATTGACCGTTCGTATTGAAAGTAATTAAGACTAACTCATTACAAATGCGTTTAGGGTTTATCAGGCAAGGTGTATAAACTAAATACAAAAATACAAGCGGACCTACAAAAGTATTCTATCTGTCTGTACATTAACTGTATTTCGTGCAAACAATGCATCTTTCATGTAGATCTACATAAAATATATACTTAGAAAGACTATGAGTGAAATTGTACGTGGATTAAACAATGAAATTATATTTAGGGCATTTAAAGAAACTCCTGAGACACCTTTAGCAGGAGTATTTTTATGTACCTACCTTACCTATAATATAGAGTTACTACTTTTTAAGTGAAACAGTGTAATGCACTCTATGTAGCTCACAAGCTATATGAACCTACTGTATGTATGTATTAAGCTGAATAAGTTTTCGGTCTCTTACCTAGTTTTAAACTATTGTTTCGTTAACCCTGTAATCAACAAGCCTTTACTGAATGTAATACAGATACAATCGTTGCAGAGAAAATAAAGAAAATGTTAAATAAATCAATTGAAATAGCAGAATTACTATAAGCAAGCAGGTACTTACTATGGTAGATCTAGTTATATACCTTTTCACTGTATTTTGTTTGAGCATACACACATTGTAATTGTAAAATATTATTTTGAATTAAATATTTATCCTGCTAGAATTAGAACATGAAAACAATAATGATTTCATCGTATGCTTCTACAAAATTTTTAACTCGTTGTTTGTTATTTTGGCTATTACTCTTGACATTGATTTTTGAATCTCAATGTGAATGTGTCTTTACAAAATGTCAAAATTTGCAGAAGGGTTGTCCGAACGGCTACACGCTTGAAGGATATGACAAATGTTTGTGTAAGAACGCCAAAACATCCTTAAAGAAGTTAATTTGCTGTCGTGAAACATCAGTTTTAAATTCCGATGGTACGTTTGCATATCTACTTGTTGTTCATTTTGTGTCTCCAAAAAAGAAACTGTTTTTACCGCAAGTTTTATTTTGGAATAGTTACAGATAAAATTGTTGGAGGGGAGAAGGCAAAGCCAGCTCAATTCCCATATCAGATCTCTGTGCGCTACATTTACTCACCAGGTCCGGACGATCATTACTGTGGTGGAACGATTTACAATGAACATTATGTGATTTTAGCAGCTCATTGTAACTATGAAGTTAGAGGAGGTGCCTACGTGAGTATTGCGGCTGCCGACTTGGAAGTAGTAGCTGGAGACTACAGACTACTTGACAGTGATCCAAACGAACAACGCAGACCTGTCGATAAAATAATTAACCATGCAAACTACACTCCTGGGAAACATCATAGTGATATTGCATTACTAAAATTAACGAGGCCGTTAGAGCTGAGTAACACAATTGGTGTTAACAAGATTCCATTGGCTCCAGAAATGCACACGGCAACAGGTACTTACTTACGTGATGTAATCAAGCATAATAAATACAGAGGCTTATAATGCACTTAATACAGAATAGTAATATAATATTTTATGATTTACAACATTATATGAATTAAATGAACATTTTCTCAGTTCGTGGTTCATTGCAATTGGTTTGAAGGTACAGGAATTATAAGTGGATGGGGTTCAACAAACAACGGCTATGGCCCATACCCGAACACTTTGAGATACACAAGTGTTTCAATTATCACAGACGAAGCTTGCAGAAAAGCCTATAGTGAAAATACTATCGCTGATTACATGATTTGTGCTCACACACTCGGGGTACGTTGATTTTTGCATTAATTTCCCACATTATTACCTGTATTGCGTTACCAAATATATGTTAGATGCATAGAAATGTGTGATGCTTCTGTATTTGTCACAGACACACTTATAATGCATGATCAGAAAATGAAGGTGAAAATACTATGGACATAGACATATTAAAAGAGTAATGTGGTGACTAATCCAATATAGCTAGTTGGTAGTAATTCAGTGACTAATCCAAATCCTGTTTAATTATGCAGAAAGATTCCTGTCAAGGCGATTCGGGTGTAAGTGAAAAACAATTCAAACTACAATTTTATTCCATTAATATTGGGTGAAATACCTACACAATTTGTTTCATTCATGATACTATGTGACGCTGCTTTGCTTGGTGTGGCAGGGCCCAATGGTGTGTGAAGACATTGACGGGGGTAAATATTTATGTGGTATTGTTTCTTTCGGACGAGGCTGTGCCGAAAAAGATTATCCTGGTGTATATACTGAAATATCACACTTTATACCTTGGATTGCTCAAAATACTGGCGTTAAGTGTGAATCATCCACAACATTACTTCAGTAGAACAATAAACTCTAAAATATTTTGCAGCACACTAACTTTATGTACTGACAATATTATAATCTTTTTTAATTTTTAATAAGAATTTTCATCTCTTTTCTCCTAACTTCAAATTACTTATTATTGTGACACAACAGCTTTTACCTTGATTTGTTAGCAAGTTTTGTTTACAGTAACTTTAACATAAGTGTAGATACAAATATCTTAATCGCTCAAAACTACCATACATTATTACCAGCTCTTTTGTAGCTTGTAATCCAATTCTGTCGATTTATCTCACTCAGTACTAACACATACATGAACATCAAGTTTAGAGAACTATTTATATTTACAGCAGAGAGAGAGAGAGTTACAAAGCATTTCTCTGTACTACGGCTACTTATATTCTCATTATCTCATTAGTAATATTGAATGCTAAAAATTTAATGCTCGAAGTAAGTAGGTCCTAAAATTAACATGTATAAAATTAAATGCCTATAGGTAATGTAATAGGTACGAAGAGCCAATAATTCTATGTTGTTCACGCAATGGAGAAAAATGTTTTTGCAGTGCCAGCAGAAGACGGGGTTGTATTTTCCTCGGGTGACACAATGTCGTCGTAATCGGGGGCTGCAGAAGTCCCAGAATTAATTACATGAGATTTTCTATGTACTGTATCTAGTATGTCATTACACTAATTCTATATAATTTGCAACTTCTATATGAAGGCATGGACAAATAGAGCGGAGAGCATTGATAATAAGATTCTTACGTTTTTCATACTGTTGATTTCGTCCATGGGGTTTGGGGCCGCTATTATCAAGTGTAACTCTTCTCAATGGTTTTCCAGGGGCTACTACAAACGGCAAAGATACTGGTACTGGTGGTCCGTCAGTTGTATCTTCACATGCACGAACTGTAAAACCAACTGTTCCGATAACAAGAGGAATTCGACCCTCTAAAACCGCGTCCTGCGTGATTTGTCCGAAAAGTGAAGCTTTAACCTTCACCTGTTTCATAAAATAGTACATAATTCGGGTTTTCTGATTATTTCGTGGATATTGTTTTTCCTGTTTCATAAAAGAGGAATAAATTAATAAGGAAAGTATAATTTTACTGTAAGACTGTAGTTTATCTGAACAATATGGGCAGGATTCCAGGTGGTCGGAGGAATATTTTGTGGAATTTTCAAGGACCCTTGCATATCTTTATCTTGCCTTGGCGAAACTGATTCCAATTTCATTTTAGCAATTTTTGTAGGTTCACTACGCGTAGACCCTTTTGCAGTAAATGTTGCGATCTGTTTTTAATATTACGTAAATCAGTAAGTGGGATCAGCAGGAAATAAACACCCGAGCAGGATGGACAAGTTATTACTATTACTACAAATGAATTAATTTGTTTCACCTGAGTAAGACTGGCAGATATGTTAGTGAGATTACACACTGTGCCATTTTTCACCTCCATTAAAAAACTAATTTCATCCCCACGTGTGTAAGCTCGCTTCGATATTCTACACACGACTTTAATAAGCCCCATCCACCACCACAGTTTCTTTTCCATCACAAAGCTTGCAGGTTGATGCCAATCCGTCATCAAATTCAGGTCACAATTTCCCGATACTTGGATAGGTACACTCAGAGTTTTATCGTGCTTTCCGAGTCGTTTATACAACACTTCAAGTGTGTACTCTGTAGTTCCATGTTTATTTTCAAACGATGAAGGTACGTCTTCAGGAAGGTTAAACAGAAATGGAAATTCTGTACGGCCCGTTGAGATTTCCTTTACGTTCTCCGGGTTTAATCTGTATTCTCCAGCCCCTATGTATGTTATTGATGTAATTTAAGTTTCAATCACAAAAATTTTATACTCTAAGAGCAATTTGATTTTAAATCCAAAAATTTTTTGGCTGATAAAGAATATCAGTCATGTATGATAGGAATTAGTTATAATAAGGAATTTGTAACTGATTAAGAATAGAATTTCTTTGCACTGCCGTTTCTTTGCGTCTTTATCGGGGAGGAGTGATAATTCCCATAATATGATGTACAAATGTGGACATCGGGGTGAGACAGGAAGGAAAACTATTTGACCAAAATCAATACAAAAATAAATGGATTAAAAAAATAAATATGAAATCTTACTCATATTTTTGGGAAAAAGAATAGCTGCATCCTCGAAATAATTTTCTTCGTCCGAAATAGTGACCATGTATTGCCTGAGACTTGTCCGACCTCTTCGACTTTCTTTCCATTTGGTCCAGGCTTTTCCAACTAACTTGATTCCTATCACTGAGTACCATTTTACAAACAGCAATGAATCTTATGGAAAATATTCAAAAATCATAAAATTTAATATGTTAAAAAAATTACATTGGGCGAATTCTGATGTTTTTCCCACCACGTGTGTTATAACTACACTTCCGGAAATTAAATCACCACCATCGTAAACGCGGACAGGATGGTCAAATTCTATTGCTAGTAAATCTGGTATCATGGTTTAAAATGTGTTATATTTTTATTTCTCTGACACCCAGGTAAAAATGAAAGTGAGATCTGTAGGTCTATGTACAAAGTCCAAAAGTCTATTGACTCATGCGAAGACAAAAAATCGTTCAATGCAAGGAGTTTCACCGTCAAGTAAGAAAGGAAATTGAAAGGGTGATGCCAAAATATACGCAGTTGGAAATGTGATTATGTATTTAGAAGAAGTGCATTTGTAAGTGCATAGTTACATTACGTTTTGCGGGTACGTGGAAGAAGGAAGGTATATAGAAGAACATCACCCATGTACTTCTGAGTTTTAGCCACCTACAAAGCCACCTACATCCAGATGATGACTTCATATATAGGTTGTCACAATTGCTACTTGCTACTTACATTAAAAGTTCAAAGAAGTAGAGTGGAACAAACCGAGTATCGATGGTTGTTATGTCTAGTTGCAAGATTGCCATTGAGCATACACCTTAGTGTACTTCGGTTTGTAAAGGCATTGCAGAATTATGAAGACGGGAGTCTTGATAACAGTACATTTATCGTCTATCTACTATTATTTCGTGATATGGGAATGTGTGCAGGACAAACAAGGACACTCCTCTACTTGTCATAAATATTTTAAATGTGGACACGAGCACCAGCCCATTAGCTAAGTAACTTTCCCATCCGATTCATCCCATATCGATCGTTTACGTTCCCAAGCTTTATTGCCAAAAACCTTTGTTACTGTTTCCTTCTTATTTTAAGTATAGGTACATTCAATACTCAACTCAACCTTGTGTGCACAATACTATTGTGGTAGTTTGATATATATAGGTACTTACTCTACTTACTAAGTATTAGTTGCCATTTCCGCAATAAGCAATATGACATAACATAACATGGGGTTCTGGTGGTGGTAAGTACCTAATGGACATTTCAATATAAAATTTATACTTTTCAGAGTTGCAAGTTCTTCATAAGCTGTCCTCTAAATAATCAAACTTGAGTGGACATGTACTACAAAAAATAGAAGCGTGTAATGACGGCCCGAGGTATAGATAATAAATTTTTCGATTTGTAGATACATGTTTTTTCAGCTTTAGCAAATATTTCATGTGCTCTGTATATATATAAGTAATAGTACTATTAAATATGAAATAAAGCTAAGGTTTCAATCACTTAGAGGTTTAAGATTTAAGTAATTCTAATTATTTTAGCTTACTATGCCTAGTGTATACAACATTTTACTCATTTCTTTAGTTTTCTTTTAGTTTTAATTTAGACGTTCATTTTTAGTTTAAAGAAAGGAAATAGCTTCTTCAAGCTTATAGTGTCTAAATTAATACATATCCATACTTTGAAACTTTGAATCACTAAATTCAATGAAATAGCTATAGTTGTTACACCCGAAACTATGGAGCACTGTATGAAATTGTCACTTTATTAAACTAACCATATTTTTAGGGAGGTGTGTGTACTGTGTATAGGTCAAAATCAATGAAAATTGCAACAAAATCTCGTGAAGCGCGAAAAAATTTGCGATTTTTACGGTACTTAAAAATAACTTCTTTTTGCGGATTTTGGGAGAAACCTGATTTTATCTACTGTATAGTCCAAAATTGGGGGGGGGGGCTTCAGCCCCCTAAGCCCCTCTAAATGCGCCACTGCCTACAAGAATAGCAGAATGAAAACATAATTAGTATCTATCGTAAAAATCAATAACCTTTCCGATTAGAAACATCTCAATAATGAAAGTAGTTCTGTTAAATTGCCTAAAATAATTTATTTTTACCTTATATTTCTACCACCACCATAATATTATATAGTTCTTTTCTTGTTACTAAGTACATAGCACGCAACAAAAGACGGGTTGATACATTATAACTGAACATTCAATGTATTGCCAAACGGCAATGACATAACTAACTATGTACTAAAAATTCGGTGATGGGCTCAATGTCAAGTTATGTCATGTTTGATAGCACTTGATGTAATGACTAATGACACTACACAAGTATACGTACGTTCTATATGTAGTACGTAGTTACTAAAATTACAGTTTCATTCACTCAAACTGATGGACGCAATTTTACATATGGACATTGTAAAGTCAATTAAGTAAATGAATAACTCTACACTATGTATCATAAAAGGCACATCCGTATGTGTTGTCTAAATAAATATTTTGTGTGTATAATTCCAGGTCAGATGTATATGAGTCTCTGTCTCTGTACTTTTCAGAGTGCATTTCCTCTATGTTTACAAAAGGTATATCTGACTTCTTTAGTCGGGATAAAACACTGTGGGTACAAAAGTAAAACGCAATTTGTGTAAGTTGAGCAAACAGTATACAAATATGCATACGCATAATTTATACACTAGAATACAGTATGTATATGTACTACAATTTAGTACATACTTTAAATTCCCTTCAGTTAGATGTGTTGTGAAGTTGTGATAATTTCATCGTCCCGATTTTATTACATAGTTTTTGGTAGATTAATAAATAATTGAATATTAAGTATTCAAAAATATAATTCATGTATGTTCATTGAAGCGTATAAAAAGCAACAAACATTATGTATGAATGAAAAAGAATGTGGCAAAATGTAAATGTTCGCACCAGGGATCGAACCTGGGACCTTCCGCGTGTGAGGCGGACGTGATAACCACTACACCATGCGAACATTGATACTACAACTTTGTTTTTGGCCACTCGTAAACTCTAGCAAGAGATTTAGGCAAACTAAACACTTTCATGCAAGTAGATGATCTACACATTTGTATAGGAAATAATATGCAGATGCTTTGGTTATTTTTCATGTGGTAGTCTTTGTAATCCATTTCATGTTGCCTGCTTAAATTATTTTATTTAATGATTGTGTCTGTGTCATTGCTAAAATCCCTCATACAATCTGCACTTTAATGAGGATACAGTTCATAAAAATTGATATTAGTCTGTTTGACTAAATGAATAAAGAGAAGAACTAACACTTCTATAAAACGTACAGGGACAGGGACACAGTTGACACTTTATTACAACAGTAGGTCTGTACTTGAGAATTTGTAATATTAGTTGTATCATAGCAAGTTGTATAGCATTTAAAAGCTATGGTTGTATTCATAAAAATATAAAATGTATGTGTACTTTTGTTATGTATATTTACAGTGAGTAAGTATACTGCAGTTTTTTGACAATAGCAAAAAGCTATTGCAAAAACCCTGTGAGATGTTCCATGGTCTGTGTGTAGGGTGTAAAGAAATGGGTATCTAATTAATAATTAACTATAATATTATGTTCTTACATACATTTTGTGTATGTGAAGATATTTTATACTTGTTTGTTATGTTGTAATGATTAGTATGGTAAACAAAAACAACATTATTGTTTGTTCTTTATATAGGTAGTTAGTATATGAATATGAACATGCCCAAAGGAAATAAATAATAATAAAAAAATTGTATGCATGTAAATGTATGTATGTACAATACTATTTCGTTTGTTGGATTGCTATGCAAATACTTCATAAAAAGTGTATAATAAAAATATTTTATGCGTGTATACACAATTTCTAGTTTATATGCTGCTCTTTGTAAGTGATTGTATTATTAATGGCACTCAAAAAAGAGTCTACTTAAACAAAGTCTATGCTATTTATGTCTGCAGGGCCTTATGTAAGATGTACATCTATTCGCGATCCCCAATGCAAACCTGAAGTGTATAAAATGTAATATAAGGATAAGGATTAAAGAACTATTTATATTTAAGTGATTGATGAGGAATAGGTTTTTATTAGGTTTATTAAGTATGTAGGGTCTTTATAGATAAGTAAATGTATCAGACATAGGCTATTAGCTATGTTAATTACTATTTATTATGAGATTCATTGTTTAAGTTATGACTTGCAAGAATGAGTACACTTCAATTGATTTACATTTGTTTTATGTAGCGAACAGTTTGCGATGTATTTATTATTACTGCACCAATAATTTGATTTGGTTAGTTTAAAAATTGGAGTAGGATTACCAATATTTGTACTTAAACAGAACATAACACGGTATAGGTTGCAATTTTGTAGCTGTACATGCTCACTTATATCAAGTGTTATTATTATTAGTATAATACTTTGGCTCATAAGAAATGAAAAATGTTTTGTATCATTACAAGCATTTGTGGTCTACTCATGATGGTTGTTGTACTAATGTTAACATTGATGCTACCAACGCTAATTAATGACTATAACATAACTATTTTATTATGTTAGTACATCATTTCTTATTGACTCTGACTTGATATCTAAATCAATCAGCTAATTATTATTCTACATTGTACATATCCACAGATTCCACTGCACTATATGTCCCTACACACAATATTACTATTCACCTTCTACTACCTATTATTATAAGTGTCTACCTACAACCTAATTTATTCTGTATTAAGACCCAGTGGCAATAATTGTTCTCCTTAGTTAAAAACTTAATACATACTAACAAATAATTAACAATACTCGGGAATACTCTTTGAATTGGAACGTAATATCTGGGGAGTAATTAAATTGTTTATTATTAATAAGCGATTTTCATTCATGTAATTCTCTTTCACACTTCCTCGCACACAATTACACACACACACGCTCTATCACACACCCCAGTTCTTTTGGCATTATATTCTAACTTTAAGTATACACAGATAGTCACATTTAATACAAGAACGTAGGTAACGATTTGGTTTTTTGCAACCAATATTAATTTGCTTGTTAAGTTATATTATCTTAAAGAGGTATACTCAGTATTTGCGAACATTTACTTAAAAGTTTTTTATACAACAGTAATATCCTTGCGGTAGGTTTATAATTAGGTAATTAATTATGCATTGTAATCTTCTCAATTTGACAGAGTAGGTATTAATGTTGTAGGTATTTAGTATAGACTTTAGTTTTAGTATACGTTATACATATAATATGACGGTATTTATACCTTAGTATTACATTTTAGGCGAGAAATTATACAAAAATGATACTATGATACCTTACTAACATATATAGGTAGGTATTACCTTTACTTGCATAATCACAGACATTGCCATTGCCAATCACGGAATCAGCATACTAGTAAGTTGGCTTATGCCCATTAAGTAGTTTAGTACATATCTTAATGCTAAATCTGTTTGTGGTTCTACTACAATTATATCTACCTACATGCTTCTTAACGTGTAGTAGTAAATTAGAATAATCATCGTTGCAAATAAATTCAAGTCGACTTATGAGGATATTTACACTACCCGTTTAAGTAAAGTATACAATGAACTTTGATTTGGTAATATCGAACTGGTACTACTGGAAACTGGAAGTATACACAAGAGTGATTAACAATGACTTAATATGCTGAAAAGAATATTTTGTTTGCAATTAATGATTCTCAGATGAATGAACACTGTAAACAATATCTACAGAAGCATCGATTAAACACATCATAAAGGTGGCGAAGGTTTCGAACATGCTTCCAAGTAACTAGGCGGAGCTAAAACATATTTATAAAAGTCAATAATTAGAAAACTCGGAGAAAAAATATTTTGTAAAAAGTCTGTTGTATTGGACAATACTCACGAGAGTCCACGGTTGAATTTGGGTAAGGTGGAGGAGGTGCGGTTGGAGATGGCATATAAACTTCTGCCTCGTCTTCGTCATCCAGTTCTAATCCACTAGTGTACGTGATTGTGGGAGATTGTGATAAGGACCCGTCATTTAAGGGAACAGTTCCTACGACAATAGGTATACTTCCTTCTACCTTCGCGTCTTCGATGCATCCAATAATCTCAGTTGCTTTCACCTTAATCTTTTCAAACCAAACACCCAGCTTAGTATTTCTAATACATTCGCTCATTTTTGTGGTTATAAATAATAAATCGAGAAAGATCTGTTTGCTTACCTTTAAGACATATTGTATGAGAATGTAATGAAGACAACCGTAGGATTGTGTGTTTGTTGGAGGAATTGACGGTACTGGAACAGGGAAATTGTCCACAATCCATACTTTACTTTCACCAGCTTTCACAGCCGGTCCTTTCATTCGACATACAACTTTTGAATCAACTTCTGAAGAACGCTGGGTGCATACATTTGCTTCCTAAACACATTGTCATGATACAACAATTATTTTTGATTAGTTAGTTAATACACATAGATAAGTGTAGGCTACAAGGTTATAAGGTTATACCTGAACAAGAGAAACGGTAGCTCTAGTCAAGTCAGAGCCACTTTTGTTGCTGATCTCTGCGGAGAATTGTAAATAACCACCAGGGATGCAAGCTTTGACCGGAACTTGAAAGATAACCCTAATTGGACCACTTTTACAGCAAAAACAGCAAATATACTTTTCCATGACGAGTTTTGCACTTTTTGCGGCGTCTGGATCTGTGTTGAGGTCATATATTGCAGTCACATTAAAAGGCATTGTGACCCGTCGATCCAAAATCCCAACTCGGCACAGTGTCACATCCGCATAGTACTCTACTTTTCCAAAGCGACCTGCAAATGTCGATGGAAGACTTGGAGGAAGAAGGAACTCAAATGGATAGTCATTCCGACCAGGTCCAATTTTTGAGCGTCTCTCACCTAAAGTCCATCATTTACATTACACACCTATTCACCTACTTTACTTATTACATGCTACAGTTTCATCATTGCGCTCTACAACACCATTTTTCAGGGTATAAGGGTACAATACGTGTACCTAGCTAAAGGTAGGTACACACAAAGCTTTAATTTGCAAAAGTTTTGTTTAAAATGAAATAAATGTTTGTTTTAATTACTATGTGCAGTCAGTTGAACCGTGTGCGTAAAAAATAACTCCACAGATGCTGTGGCCCATATCCAAGCCTTCCCGACAAAAGTGACTCCCAAACCTAGGGACACAAATGTGTGTATAAATTGAGAATGTATAGGTATGGGTACTGTTTGTGAACTGAGAAATTGTTTGAACTTACTTTTCTTGAACTCTTGTGGCTTGAATGTTTTGTTCCACACAACCACCTTACCACTAATGATTCCTCCTGGTTCAAATCTTAGCAGTGGATTATCTAGCTCAATTTTCAGGTCCATTTTCGATCCCATTTTGAAATTATATGATAATCACTGTAGCTACTTGATTCTCAAGACATTCAAATTTGTGTAATAGGAGGATTACAAAGAAGTTAAAGGAGCGAGACAAATAAACATTCACGGATTGATGGAATTCAAGGTGGAGTACATTTGGGTGTTATTGCAAGCACCTAACGAGGTATCCTCTCCTGCTAGATTTACAATATAATGTTGTCGTCTGCTATACAAGTACATGGCAGGAGTCAATCCCAAAAAAGGCGAAAATTCCCGGCTTGGCTTTACATTGGAGGAACTCAGTTGTACTGGAATATTGATCCGATCCGATTCCGATCCAGAGGCAGACCTAGATTCTCTGCATCTCCCCAACACCACCAAAGTCTCCTAAAATGGACAGAATTTCTCCTTTCTACTCTACAAACATCCCAATGCAATGCCATGACGTTCAAGCGTCGTTCAAATACCATTCAGCAAAAACGCTCCGAAAATATGCGTCTTTAAGTCTCATTCTTTTCCACTCCTACAATATATACCCCTACACATTCTAAGTCTAAAGTCTAACCCACCAAGTAAACATCTCTCATATGGTTCACCTTTTCAATACTCTCTCTGACAAAATACCATACTTCCTTTGATTTACAAAGATATGTCATCACACAACTCCTTCACTCAATACACATACCAAATCAAACACTTTATATGCCACACTCGTATTTCATACTCATTTTATACGAACCAAGAAACCTACATACTTCACTACTACTAATAGAAGTATAATAAGCGAGCTTGAGATTTGTAATCTCTTAGCTATTCCTCCATCCTCCATATACAATATTATATTACATCAACCAACCTATCTCTACCACTATCTTTCTACAAAGACGGTCAAGATTACAGATTACACTGCAGTTTCCTTGCCATATCGAATCAATACATTACTCCGCTCGTGTCTCTAATAATGATAGCACCACACACACATACACACCGGTAGCGACTATTATACTGTAAAATGCATGGCTTACATTAAATTAAGCTCTGTCATAACATTTTGTAGGAAAGCTATTACGTAAATTAGCATCTATGTAGGCATTCCATGTAAACTGGCAATATTCAAAGGATTATTGTTAACAGCTGAGCACAGAAGGAAATTCTATTAGTAATTATTAAGCACGGCCGTCTTGTTTACTGAGATTCACACGGGCTTCACCGTTACGACGAATACACAAGACGGAAGTTGCGTAATTACACATTTCTTGCTGCACACACACATACACATATTATGTAGGTATGTATACTTGTGCATTTAAGCAAGGCGTAAGATATGCCTGTATAAACCGACATAATAAATGTGCCTATAGCATAAACAGTGTATAATACTGTAATGCTTTTAGTCAAAATGCTAACGCCTATACATTAAGGTGCAATGTGCAGCTATTATAATATTTGTATCTGTGAGTACACCTGTCATTTACCATTATCTTTCCTTTATGAGCACGCTCTAGTTTAAAAGGATTTGTGTGATTCATTGTAGCAGCACATACTAGTTATGTGTTTAAGTAAATGCAGCTCCAACATAATCAGACGCACATTTCCTTTAACTTATTTATCTTTCCATTACTCTAGTGTCTAGATAGGAAATATACAATATCCATAACAAAATACCTTAAGTAGGTACTAGGAATGTATGGTGTGCCTATATATTGGATGGAGTCTCTTGTAGACTATTATTTGCTTCTACGAAATGAGAAATGAGTAATGCATGTGGATGTGTGTGTGAGTGTGTGTTGGTATATTAAGTATAGGGATAACTTGAACATGACCCAATTCTTTCCGCACTGCTTCCTGTCATAAGACACAGGTTTGATGTTAACAGTATTCTCCATTAATAATGTCCATAGTACAGTCAACTTTGTATTTACTACACACACGCCAATAGTTTCACATTATTCAGATAATATACTTAAGTCTGAGCATGGAATATTGTGTAATCTCTTGTTTATGCTTAGGTCGGAGATAAACAGTTAGTAAATGCATCCTGAATTAAGAACTCTGCTTGCTGTAAACTTAAATGCACAGCTCACTACGCATACTGACTGCTATAGATTAAAGTTGCAAAGGAAGCCGTTAAGCCTCTTGCCCTACTAAGTTCATTTCATTAACAGTCTCAGCAGAAATGTCAAGAAATAATGGAATATTTATAAGCTATCGTTAATACATTATTACTCTATCATTAATTGTAGTAATAATGGAGTTAAGATAAGATTATTACTCTGAGAAATTGTAATTGTATAGCTAGAATTGAGTTTTGAGTACAACAAATCTATATTTAATTGGGAAACTTAACATTATATGCATGTAGCATGTGCTCATACTTAGAAAATACATACACATATACTTACACATTACACAGGTATTTTTCAAAAATGGAAAAAATGGGCAAACATTAGTTACAATTGAGGGTATGTGGAATGCATTTGCAATGTACAATGTAGGAAATAAGCACTCTGCGATAAGATTCAGACTACTAATCTCTGTTTAGGATTCGATTAATGGAGCGAGACTTCTTTATTTACTTTATTGAACAAACACATCTTATACACACGTAGTAAATAATAGAAATTATTTTTTCATACAACCTCACGCATCGAAGTAAGAGTTTCGAGTTGAAGATGCACTCTAATAGAATACGCACACGAATACTGATAACATGAGCCATTGAGAATTCAACAGAGGTGAACAAAAATAATAATAAGAAGATTAGATGAAGATGAAGATGAAATGAAGATGTTTTTGCTTGTAGCGTCTACGAGAGGAGAGCTGTCTATAATGAAACGACAGGTTGCTGAAGGCCATCAGCATAAATTAAATGATGGTTTGCATTGATAGTAATTGCATTAATAATGCAGCAATATATACAATATAGCTACACACAACACAAGTCAAGTGTGTACTCAAATAAAATATTATAATAATATGTAGGTAAAGGTAAGACAGTTGTATTGTATACTGTTTGCTAAATTTCGGTAACAATGCGTGTATGCAAATTACACTAGCTCAATTTGCTTAAATTAAAACTCGGCAGTCCTTCGTCCGTCTTCTTCTTCGTCGTCATTAGTACTACTGTTAAATAATTTCAGCTTAAGGTCAGGGTAATGGCTTTGAGACGAATTCGAAGTCACATTATTGGATTCATGAATTTCGTCCGTGGCTTGCACTGGATAAGTGAAGACTTCGTCGTAACGGGGCGGAGCTGTACACAATAAGGAAACAATTATTAGTTTTTGTAACGCTTGTATTTAAAATGACTCTATAGATAAATAATTAAGAGCAGAAAGTAAGAGATTTATTATTAGGATAAAAGATGGAAAGTGAGACTAATTGGTCTTAATGGTAAAAAGCAACATTTAACAATTGGCATATCACACTTTACATGCACTAAGTTTAGAACCCCGTTTGTACATACAATCTATGAGACTATGACTCTATCGTACTGAAACCCTAGACTCCTTAGCGCTCCAATATTAATAACAATAATAATAATACAAGCTCATATACCTAACTACACACACTACAGGTTCCTCTAATAAGGTATTTTTATAACTCCTTGTAAACCTACCTGCAGCATATTATACCTTTAATACCTAGCACCTTCATGCAAGTTACGGTCTGATTTACACTTTCTCTTTTAGTATTATACGAATGAAAAATTATTTCTTACGAGAATCGGGTGCTATGTGATGTTGACTCCTTCCAAACTCCCCATACTGACAGTTTTCATCTGTATCGTTAATATTAGGATCATTTTCTTCACTTTCAAATTCCAAGTAATACTCGTAACGTCGAGCAGGTCTAATTCCTCTTCCTGGTAACTGCACATTACTAGGACTGAATTGCGATTGTGAAGAGTCAAAACTTGTTAAATAATTTCGATTTGAGAGGTGACGATGGACTTGGCAACTTGATGAAACAATTCGGGCTCGGTTCAGTAAAGATATTGTTCCAATGATCAATGGAATTCTTCCAGTAATACATTCATCGCTGGAGGATTTCAGACTCAGTTGTACCTGAATCAAATTGGAAACTACAATTAATTCCTGTATCTCTTTTTAATATTACATTGCCTCTCCATGTTTTCTAACCAAAATTTAATTCTTCGAATGACATATTTAATTAGATTCTAAGACCTTTTTTGAGTTTTTATTCATGTACTTAAGGTAGAAATGTGTATTTATTTGCTGTACCTGGAGACAGTACTGGACAGGAATTGGCGAAGGATAATTCAGTAAATTTCCTAAATGAGTTGGAGGGATTCCATAGGGAACTTTGAGCCTAGACGTCCATACTTGTATTTGTCCAGCAGGAACGGCTGGTCCCTTGGTTTCTTCAACCAGATTCCTTGAAATATTGGTGTGAACTTCAGACTGTATCTCCTATGTATTTTTGCATAACAAAAATCAAGATTTGAGTATGTGAATGTTAAAGTGAATGACTATTAAAGATGAAACTGGTCTCTTATCTTTAGTAGTCTCTCATAAAGATTAAATATTATTTAATGCACTATTCGTCTCATCATATCTACTCTGACTCTACATGTGTACTTTTTCTTATGAACTATACATAGGTATTCCATTTACCTGAAGTAATGAAATCCTAATTTTCTTTAAATCCAACTTGCTGTAGTTTTTAATTTCGACGTAAAATGGAATGGAGTGACCCCGGACGAATCCACTCTTAGGAATTTTAAATTGAATGCCATAAGGTCCCGTTTTGGACCAAAAGTGTTTTACATATTTATGATGCCGTATTTCCGCTGGTGCATGTGCTAATGGATCAAGATTTAAATCGAAGACAGCTTCAACAGGCAATCTCATAGTCACTGTTTTATCTTCTCTCCAACTAGATCGAGTCAATTTTGCTACAACTGTATATTGTACGTTTCCGAAATCACATTCGAAACTCGAGGGCAGTCCAACAGGCAAATCGAATTTAAAAGGGTAAAAATTTTCCCCAGCAGGTATTTTTGTGTTTGTTCCATCTAAATAAGTATCAAGCAGTTTAGAGCAATCATTCTCACATTTTAGCAGATAGAAAATCGTAAAAACGGCTACTAAGAGATAGTAAAGTAAAAAGTAGCTACTTGTATTATTAGAGAGAAAAAAAAGCTACAAGCATGTAGTTGTATATAGCAGTACTTGTTTTATATAGGTACACATTTAGATTTTAGATTATCGCCTAGCTGTTTGGCCTTGGTGAATATTCACAGGCTGAGACGCTTTTTTCCGGGATTTTTTCATGAAAAGACGTTAACATGACTTACCATGACCGAACAAGTCAATTTTTTCATTAAAGTAAATATCTTCTTTAAAACTGGCGACTCCATCGTTGAATCCTATCATGGTTCTGGATCTGCCCTTGTAGGTCAGTGTCAATCCTTGCATATAAAATGAATTCAAAGGATTATTTATCACGAGAATTAATTGTGTTCAGAAATTGTTATTCACGTTGCTTGTGTTTTCTTATTAAAATTACTCATGAGATTCTTATCTGTGACAAATATAATGAATTATTGTATGTCTAATCAAGGGAATCGCATGTTGCAAGCGCAAGAGTAATGTAATTAATTCAAGTTCAAATGAAAACCTAAAAACTCTTCAATAATAGCACATTATACATACAAGAACTAAAATACATCGCATACAATTTTATTGCTGTCCATGAGAAAAGAATAGACTGCAATAAAATATCTGTACCTTTCACTTTTTCCGAGTTCTTCCTTTTGATCACGAGAACATTTCCTGTGACGAGTGTCCCGGGCGTGTAGCACGCCTTGTCAAACACAATTTGCATGGGCATTCTCACTTGCACAGATTTCGTCACTTGCAATTCACATCCCAATTAGATTGCAAATATTGTAATGCTAATGCTAATCCATACAAAACACAAATAATATAAAACAATTCACTCGTAGTCTTTTACAATACCAATACATATCACATTTTTATCATTGCTGCTTTTTTGGCTTGGAAAACAATAGAACACTCAATGAATTGTTTAACAGAACATTATCCCAACTGGCACTCTTACAAAAATACAACTTTTCCTGAAAAGGAATAAAAAACAAAATTGCTTAATCAGATGTATATTTAACTGCGTTACAAACTCCAAATAATTTAAATTTCCACTATTTCTTCATGCATTTTTAACAATACATGTAGAACTCTGGCAATTCCCCACTTGTATTTCGTACTCTATGAAACCACACAGTTGAACTAAAGCACACAATAAATGCAGAAATTCTTATTAATAATTATATTATCTTTTTCTGCTCACAAAACTTATGCTAAGGAATTCGCGAACATGTAAATGCCAATGCAACGCTACAGTTACTACAGTGCAAAAACTACAATGCTCACTCAACTCACATTCACAGAAAATACACAACAAACACACACACTCGTAAAAGAAATCCACGAGTGCAGTTAACTATCATATTGTTAACTCTTGAGAGACTTCCCACAGACTGTGACCAGTTCTATGAGACTCATTTCATTAGATTTCTTTGCTACTTTATTGTATTTAGCTAACCTTACACTCCTCGTGTGTGTTTGCACTGCGGCTAGGTTACAACAATTACTAGTCTCAGTTCAAATATTCTAAACCTATTCGATTGCTTTAGCAATCAGTTTAACGCTACGTTAAATTAATTGACTAACTACAATGTGAGATACGCCAAGAAATGTCATAATAGCTTTTCCATTGTATTGTACTTGCTTATATACATACATTGCACATTATTTTATAAATCTACATGCATGTATTAACAACACTAATCTCTCTGTCTGTACATACTGCACATAAATATAAAGTATTATACAGTCAGTCCCTAACTTAAATCTTAAAACTCAGCAATAATAATAATAAGGACTCTCATTCTCATTCCCATGAGGTAAAGCCAGTAAAACACAACGAGGTACTAGCACTCATTCTTATTACATGCTATCTATTACACTCCATTGGCATGTATGTATGTAATGTATATAATACATGCTAAGAATAATTATACTCAAGTAACCACTACACATAAATAGATAGAAATAAAATTATACTCATTATCTATTCCTTCTCTTAGCTACGTTTACATTTACAGAACACAGTCATACGTCATACAGGTAGTCCTCCCAATACTAATGTACTACCTACTACTAGTAAGGCACAAATAATAAATATACCTACACATTAAGACTAAAAGCAACTGTATTACGTGCATAACATAACATATAAGTTATAAGTACCACGCACAAAATATTGTATCCTTCTGTTCGATACCGCACTATGATTATGCTGTATTATAATATGCTTCACAAAACTAAAAGTCAGAACTTCCCAAACGATTTGAGTGACTGTCTTGTCTGTGTCTGTTGTGAGTGCTCAGTCTCACTCACAGTCACACTACAATACAAACTACAACCCAGAAAACAACATTACATGTAGCACTTACTTAATGTGTTTTACCTTCCTCTGTGTATAATAGCATGTCTTGCTGTATATGAACTCATTTTTGCAAAGACACTCTAGTAACTCGTGTACTTGTGAATTCTAAACAATAAGCAGTACCTACATAGTCTTTGAAATACATAGAGGAATGAGTGTTGACTTGTCATCTCGAATAAACATAAGCAGTTTATTAAGTAGCTCCAATCCCATAAAAACTCAAAGGAAGGTTATGCCGTGCACATTAATAACTTCTGCTAATGTGATAACCTCCCAGCATATACAAACGTTTCTTCCAGTAGTCTTCAATGTTAAATCCACACAAATACTCATAAACTTAACCATTATGCAACGAGAAGAGGAAAATGATATGTTATTGTAGTATTAACATTACTATACAAGGCATAGGTACCTAAGTAGGTACTTACCTGTTCCTACCCTTTACTATACTAACTACTATCTATACAGGTAGAGTTTTAATAGCTACGTGTGAGGATGTAATTGTAATGTGTACGGAATGACGAGTTATACAACTTGTTTGATTCGCATTCGTTAGTTTGCATTGTTTGATTTAATATGAATGAATGAAATGTAATGTAATGTAATTGAGTATGCCTAGGTACATAATATGTTTAGGTGGGGAATGAATGTTGTGGCTGTGGCATGTGTAAGTAAGTACGTAGTGATGTAAAGAAGTGCATAATTAATATGTAAAAAGGCATTCTTGCAAATATGAAAAGGCCTTATGAATTTGCAAAGCCAGAAGGTAGGCACTGTGAACATAAGTAATTATTACAAATATATTATGCCTTTCAGTCAAGGTAGCTGCAGGAATTAGTGGAGGATATAATTCTAATTTTTAAACAGCATAATAAACATCAGGCAGAGTAGCCAATGCATGTTACTGTTAATGATGATGATTGAATTTCTGTAATAGTTGATTAAGACTATCGCACAAAACACAATGAAATAATATTATATTGAACATGGGATGGGATGGAAGAGTTGCTAGATTATTTGATTACCAATCCAAGTGTATTGATACAATGTCTGTAAATGACTAGAATGAATAACAAGGAGATTAGCACTATGCAATAGTATTAACTCTGAGCATTGTACTAAAAACAATACTATTGTTCGTATGCAAATCACCATATATAGGATATTGGGATATCTGCAGATAAAAGCAAAAATGTATTGTTTTCAACATTCAAATTCCTTTAATATTTTCTAATTGCAGAAAATGTGCGCGATAATGCTTGTTATCTAATCAGGATTCGCTTTAAAATTCCATGTAGGTACCTTTGCTCATATGTAGTTGATATTGCTTAGGTATTCCTTGTACCTCACTTATGCGGAACAGTTTAAGTTTATGTTTTAAGCAATGTCTCTCAAACTGCAATTACTAATCATAGTATTGGCTTTAATGGAAAGGAAGAGAAGAAAATGATAGTTTTTACTATACAGTCAAATGATTATATAGGCTAGTTTAGAAATAGCAATAGACAGTCATGTACATATTGAGATTGTATGATTCATCTTAAAAATATATGCATGATTCATGCATGCATCTAAAAATACTAGCATTTCTTAAATGATAAGTTCTGTAGTTAGTCAGTTAGTCTACTGAAACTGATGAATATAATAATTGTGCTGCACACATTAATCAAATTGCTTTACATGTTTAATGAAACTAGGACAGTTTTTTTATTTGTGTTTGTTCTTGTTTAGTTTCTTGAATATTTTTTCATTGTTATTGGTATTTGTAAATAGCCACTGTCAATAACAATACGTGCAGCTAATTAGAATGATGATGAATTGTAATGATGTGTTTGGTGTTTATGTACCTAAGTTCATTTATGTATGTAAGAGACTGAAACAAATGACTGCATGTTACATTTAGTTAGCTGTAGTTGTAGTTGCATGTGTTGAGTATTTTCATTTCAGCAATTATAAAGCTAAGCAATTGCCCAATAAGATTCTGTCGCAGTTCAAACGCTTGAATGCATTTTCAGTTTGTATGATTCATTCATATGGGAATAAATAGAATCTCGGAACAAAGAATTACATTTCTCAACACTGAATATTCACTCAGTTAAAGAGATTGTCTTTAGTTTCGGTAACAAGCTCTTCTAAATAACTTTCTCACAGTTCCAATTCGAATGTGCATGCAAGGGCACTTTGTACAGTGACGCATTATTCAACACATTCATGTTGCACATTAAGCAGACAATAGAAAATTATTCATGTCTTATTAAGATCAATATTAGCACGAGCATGAGTGTATTTAATACTTTAATGTATACCTTTGTAGGGATTTTCACACGCAATTCATTTTTCTGAGTATTTTAGTTTCAATTCGTTTCATTATGTAAGCCGAGTTTTAGTGTGTAGTACAGAGTACAGTTATATCATGTTAAACTCTTCAAAATCGAAAATAGACTGTACTCAATAGTACTCATGCACAGATTGCACAAAGACGTACGAAAACTTTTATATGGACTTTTCCATATTTGAAAACTTGATGAATGAAACTACCTTTGTCTATGTCCATAGTTTATACTTAATTGCAAACATGAGGCTAGTATTTACTAATAATTATGCTTGCCAAAAGATCCGAACTGACTAATTAATTGCTATGATAAACCACAATATTATTATTTTTCACAATAAATGTATCACATGCGATCAATTCGACATAAACTCCAACAAAATACCTTATTTTATCCATACAAAATAATTTAACAGCTTGTTTTTTAAAATTCACATTATCGATCCATGCATATACCTAGACCTAGGCTTATAATTTTGTAGTGATGGTGTTATTTTGAATGAAATGAAAATGTTAGGTCTTATTTTTCATTTGCTACGCATTCGGATTTAATGGTGCAATTGATAATACGCTGAGTGGACAGTGTAATAAATTAATGATCCATTAACACTAACGCGATTATAAAATAGCTATTAAATAGTACATATTGTACATAGCTAATGAAGAAAAAGCCAAAAAATGTGGTTTTTGTTAGTTCTTTTACATTAGTTTAATATTAATATACATTTTGCAATCAAAAATGATTTGCTATTAAGCGTACATAACTTTAAGGGGTGATTATCATTTTTAAGGCGTAACAAAATTAAAGCCATATGTATTTGAAATGTAATTAAATGCAATAACAGTAAAAGTAGAAAATGATATCATCCAGGAAAGATAACGACGATACTATTCAACCAAAGATATTTTTTAACTTTTGTAGTTAGGTACTGTCAGTTTACAATTTAATTTTAGTATACCTAAAATATCCCCTTAAACAGTACAACTAAGTCTGTTGAATTGAAAGAATGAGTTGCATTGACAGATTCAATTGACTTAATGTTAGAAATATAGAAATTATATAGGTAGGTATGTAAAAATATATAAATTCTAGAGTACAAATAAACTATAGAAATTAATAAAACTAACCTTCTTCGATTCTTAAACTTTATTACAGCTAAATTGTATGCGTGATAATAATGTGCTAATGCATACTTACAGTATCCTTTTACCGATACTATATCTGCAAAGGGATGTTGATATGGGATATGGGATATCACAATCTGATGCATTCGATGTACATAACGTTCATTACGTACAGAATTAACCGATAGATTAAAATTGACATTAAGACAAAAACAATTCCTACAATATTGAATACATATTTACAATTATGTTTTTAAATACATGCCTCAAAAATCTTGTGTATAGAGATAATAGAGCAAAAAAATCTTATTTCTTAATATTGGCTTTAGTAAATACAATATGCTCTAAAAATGCCCATTCTAAATAGTCTACACAATTCAACTAAAAATAAAATTAATTATTCGTAGATTTAAAACTATAGGTCTAATTAAACACAACATTAATTTAATTAATTAGTAAGTAATACACATAAATTATTCAATCATCGAATCATCTATACGAATGTAACAAGTTGAGTTGGGGCTTTATGAGAGAAAACACAGGATTTTGTATGATGTGGTGAAGATGAATTTTTCTCAATTCTTTGGCGCTGCCCTACAACTAAAGCCGTCATGTCTTGGGCAGTACAGACAGTATAGTGCATAAAACTAATATCCTTTTTTTTCTAATAACAAACTAAAAGGCCAGAGGAGACGAAGACCGGAAGGGAACACTCATTTTCCGAAGATTTGGATGTATGTTCTTCTTTAGTGATCTTTCCTAACAATAAGTGAACAGATTAATGAAGGATTCATTTTTGATTTTGTAAAGGCTAAACCAAGCAAGACACACTTTGCAATCTCGCAAGATTAATCTAAAGACCTCTATGACTTAACATCCATACGGACGGACACGATAAACTTGTGTGTAAGAACTTTACTTTTTTCTTGCTATTATCAATTATTTGTATGATGTAACTTGTTCTAAGATAATGGTAAGAAAGATTGTTATAAACTGTTGTGATAAAGTCAAAGTACAAAAATTGGAAATATGTAATCTTCTGGAACTATTTCTAGTTTTTGTATCCTCACTTGGCCAACTAAATAACATTGATAATATTCTGGCGTCATAAATACGTGTCTTGTATAATTAAGATCTTTTACACAATTCTTCTTACAAAGATATTATCATTTTTTGTTTCAGATCTGTGGAAATCGCAACAGGAGTATCTAGCGACGATCTACAAGATTTCTTGATGATCCGTGAGAAAGTACAATAAGAAGTTAAAAGTAGCTTTTTTTAGCTATAGGATAGGGGAAGCATTTAATTATTTATAACTCTAAATCTGTGTTGTGTATATATTCTTATTCTACTTAAGCCAATTTTTTGGCAACGATTCACAAAGTTTGAGGCTTGAAGAAGGAGTGTGTGTGTGACCTAGAAAAATTGAAATGAACGGGCCAACAAACCACCAGCCACAGGAAAACAGCTCTAAGGGAATGTATAAACTAAAGAGAGCATTTGAAATTCCGGAAGATATTCCTGTAGCGAAGTGTATGTACAAAGTAAATCCACTTCCAGTCGGAGTCGGAATCGCTGCAAACTCCACAACTGGATCTATACCTAATGGACAAACTACTGGAGAGAGGTAACAAAAATAAAAATAAAGACAAATTGATACGTGATTTTAATGTATTGTCTATAGAATAGAATTGTAAGGATTGATTGTATAGATCGTTCATTTTCTGTTGCTAATTTTGCTTTTAGAGTTCCGACTTTGAACCAGAAAGGAGCAAAACAAAGTCCGAATAAATCTTCAGGATCTACACCGGACTTCGCTATGAGTAAAAAGACAGGGTCTGGTTCGCCTGGGACCAATGAGGCAATTAATTCTTTAGAGACAAGACAACTTGAAATTATCGAAAAGCTTGAGAGACTTAGAGACATGATCACAGCCATTCATGCAAAAACTGTGATTCCATTGGGATCTAGTCCGTGTGTTTATCCACCTTTCTCGGTAAATAAAATAACAATGATTGCAATACAAAATATGTTTAAATGCCTATGCACATAAATGTTAAAATTGTCGTGTAACCTTATTTACAAATTAATTAGGTATTAATTATTAATCCAATAATAATTATTCATTTCAGGATGTAGTTATTAATGCTGACCCTCGGTCTCCTCCTTACTCAATACTCTTTATGAGAAATCTGTTAGCAAAATTATGCGGTTATGATGTCTCCTTCGTCACTCACATACACTCATCCGTTAGACAAAAATTACCACACAACTTGAATGTTTTTAACTCAACATCTAAAGACAAATCACTCCTCAACATTACTCTAATTTGGAAAACAAGTAAGTACTGTTTGTAAATATCAATACAACCATAATATGCGTATTCATCAATAATAATTAGCACAGTAATTACAATATTAATTCAAAAGCACTAAAAACCTTAAATGAATTTTGTAGTGGACACTGATTGTGAACTGATTGTGTCACCAATAAACCAAATTCCTATACGAGGGGAAGCCAATCTCTGCCGTTTCTTCTCAAGATTGCTGCCAACGAACAATGAACTTAACTACGACTCACTTGATTTGGAATCTTTAGTCAGGGTTGAGGCTATAATTGATAATGTTGTTAAAGGCAGTTTCACTCTTGCCTTCTTGGAACAAGCTTTGAAATCAGCACAACCGTTTGTCATCGGAGATCTTTCGATTGCGGATTTACTTTGCTTTTCGGAGGTTGCTACTCTTTTACAACATCCAAATGAGTTGATTAAAAATTATCCTCGTATCAGTCAGTGGATGAAATCCTGCCAGCAGTTAGGCAACTTTTCTCTATTTACGGTATGAATTCGACTGAAATGATTAAAGGATGCAATTTTAAAACAAAGCAATTGTTGCGTAATACCTGTAAGAGCAGGCTACAAATTAATTTTTGGCCGCTTAACGTTTTGTATTGTTAAAATAACTTGCAATACATTATGTTTTAATGAAGAGATGTTAATAAATACTTGAAACTCAATATTATGATGTAAATTTTTAAACGTCATAGTCATAATATGAACTGTAGCGGGGGAGAAGGTCCATAGTGAAAATACTATTATAGTATTGACTACCTCTGGGAATTTTTTCAAGCACAAGAAATTATTTCTTACTTTTAAAACCTTACAGATATAAAGAGTTCATAGTAGTTGTAGTAAAGGCGTCCGACCCCATTGGGGGTTACGCAGCCTTTTACCCAACTTGGTTACAGTTTCTTTGGGAATGTAGCATTCTCCAAGGTGACATGACTTTTCATAATACAAAAACTTTGCAGCACCAATTACTGACTACTTCCATTACCTTTTTAATTTTCAAATCTTTCCATAATGATTATTATTTATCATAGTCCACGCAAATCTTACATTTTGCACTTTCATTTGTAAAATAATATCTCACAGTATTGCGCCCGAGCTGGATCTTTAGGAAAACGACTTCCAGGATGGGTAGAGAGAAATGAATTTTTGGAGTTTAAAATCAA
>JAQFYB010001072.1:0-37524 GCA_034694085.1 Pogonognathellus longicornis
TTTTGACAAAGTTTTTTTCAAATGGTTAACCCTTCCCCCAGGCATTTCACCACACCAATTTTTCTACAGCTAGGGGCATGCTATGAGGTCATTCTGTAGTCATTGGGTGATGTCACGAGGTTTGGAAGTGCCCCAAAATAAATTTAAACTTCCGAAGCCGTAGCATAGCGAGTCATGTTTTTGCAAATTATGACCCCTTTTTGAGGAGTTACGGCGTTGACACTTTGTTTTCAAGAAGGGACATGAGGCTAGAGTCATTAGGACGTAATTAGGTTGCTGAGGGGCTTCAATTTCTTTCTTTTTCTTTTTTATTATTTTTTTTTCATATCTTGTCGGCTACCTTCCATTTTTGTTAAAAATTCACATCAGTTGAAGCTGGATGAAGCTGGATGAAGGGATTCTTTAATTGTATTTATTTTTCTGAGTTGCGCTACCGTGTAGGGCTCGTTGTCAATGGCAGTGGTATATAGGTATGGTAAATGTGAATAAGGACAATTAATTAATACTTTTACTATCATACATGTACCTAGTAGCTAATAATCGCATAACATGTTTCAATGTTCTATGTTATAGCAATAGGTGTGTTATGTAGGTATTTAATTAATTAAAAACTAAAATCGCATGTACAACATGAATGAATATTTAGTAACGTAAAATGTAATGTAATAAGCTTGCTACAATTCTCAAATGAGTCACCCCGAGACGAAACGGTAATCAATAACAGACGCATTCGATCATGCAGGTATGTTGAAATCAGTCATTTTAGTTGCCAAAGCTGAAGATCAGCGGTTAACTCATTTCCAGTATATTTAGTAATACATTTAACTAATTAATTAACTTTGGGTGAGCTACACTATACACTCATACTCATAATATGATGCTAGGTAGAATACTTTTTATAACATAATGGTAGCTACAAGTTGTCTTTAACAAATATTTCTACATAATAAATTGAAACTCAATTAAACTGTAGACTAATAAGCAGGACATTCATCCCATGTCCTTATACACTGTAAACAAACGATGTCTCATTTTCATTTCATTAATTAATATTTCGGTATACTGTCTCGCAGCCTTTATTTATTTACATTCTACTTTAACGCAATGTAAGTATGTAATACACAACAGGTTGTGGAGAAACTATCAGATTTACATTGTGATGTATGTATGTAGCTTTTATAATTGTAGCTGCACATTTCATATTTGTGTATGTACACACAGTGTATTTATATAATGTAGTATTTAGTTCGTAGAAATATTATGCATACAATACCAATAGTGCAACTTTGCCAGACTTAGACTTATAAATCCTTAGATTTTAGCTACTTCAGTATTATGGTAATTCAATAATTTCTATACACATAAATACCATGATAAAGTCAGCAATATTCACACTCTAGTCGTTAAAATACAAAAGGTACTTTGATTTCATATTATTGGAATAGTTATTGTGTTCTGTTTCCTAGTTTTGTTCCTTTCCACAACAGTTGCATAGTTTATGTAGCCTTGTATGTAGCTGCAATAGTATTTGTTTAAAAACGTACACTTTAACACTAACACAACTTCCCATGTGTTTATAATATTATTGTTTACAACACGTCTCCTTATAAGTTCATCAATGTGTAATAAAATGAACATGCATGCACCTACATAAATGTTCCATTAGGTAATAAGTTACACGTATCAATCAATCAATCTTCTGATGCTTTTTATCTACATTTCTTCTGTATACCTCTTCGTGATATTTACACCTACATTTAAACTTAACAACAAACATCATACTCCACATATTTCCCATACACAACAAACACAACCGTACAATATACTTTTTACTTTTCCATCCAATGTCCAAGTCAAGTAGCTATGTGTATGTATTTTCCTGTGTAATAACTCCTTTCAAGTTTTCATCGTGTGTATTTTATGTACAACTGCATGCAGAACAACAATTATTTGCTACAACTATAACATTATCATAGAGTTACTCTACTTAAATTGGTTTAGGCTGTACCTGCATGTATGTATGTAGTAGATGTATGTATGTAGACATTAAATACTAGGTATGTAATAAAAACGCTATCGCTAAACAGTAAATGTCTAGAAAATATTTATCTCTAGTCGTTATTTCTATAATAATATGCTAGAATTAATTAAGACATTAGAAATACAGGTTGAATACCCAACAACAGTCCTTTCTTTGCACAAATATACTGGGATACACTAGTTCTCCGTCTTCCCGAGCTCTTGAAATTATTTCTCGTTTTACAAATAAATATTTTGCTACAGTATATACTCCCTACTAGATAAGTTTCATCAACGCTTTGAATATATAAGTCAGCGATATACACATATATCAAGTTAATTGAGACTTGTTCACATTGATTGCATATTATACAGAATAATTGGATTATTAATCAAACTCATCACAATATCCTTTCTTTGAACAGAGAATTAATTAGTAGATTAGATGAAAATAATTTTTACTCCGAATTCGTTGTTTGTACGACATATTAATTACTAGTTAGTTACACTATGTACTACCAATGTACACATAAAATGTATTAAATATTATATGTATACATGTAAGAATCAAAATATCATTTCAGTAAACAATTTTACTTTCATTTTTATGATGTGAGCAAGTTTTGCGGAAGAATTTTCTGTGCTGTGTATATGTCTATGGCCAATTAAGAGCGTCTAGTGTATAGAAACACGATATCATCAAATGAGTTGTTTACGTTTTACTTTACCCCTAAGGATATTCTTTGAGTTACATGAATATTGAATACTCTTAATGCACACATACTGCAGTTTGCATAAATAAGTAATTAATTGGCTGAGTTTGCTCAATGAAGAATCTAAAAGGATATGCAATCCAATCCAAATAAAGTGGAAAAAGTTTCTTTTACAACTTCTGCTCTACATATTTACTAGAAATACTGCAAATTATATTTTGATTTTCCGAAAGATAAATAATAATTACGTGTCATTATTATAACGATACTTACATTACAACTTCTACAACAACGTAAGGTGCATCCGTAACATTTAAATATTTATTATTAAAAACCTCTACTTCAACTGCACTGTGCGGTACTCGTCATTCAAAGCTATTAACTATAATATCTGTTCTGCAAGTCAATACTATGTAAATGTAAAATGCATGTTTCCATACCTTGGCTGTTTTGCTTGCTGCGGAGTGCGAAATAAAGGCTAAAGCCTTTAGTTCGTTTTTTACAACATCATAAACCACAAAAATGTTCAGGTAAATAAAAAGCATAATACGTACTTAGTGCACATAACTTGGTAGAACTACTGAAATAAGTGATGTTTCTTGAATAAAAAATGTGTCTATTATAATAGACTGATAAAAGAGTAGGGTGATGAATGTGATGATAGTAATATTATGTTTAGGGTGTAATACAAAGTAAAATGCACATTGTCATTGTAAGTATTTGTTAGTATCTATTGTTCGTTTGAATAGCTGCAGAGTTGTAATTTTTAGCTTGTGCCTACATAGATTACCGTTTTCACACGTTATCCTTTGCGCTGGTGCACTGTTCTTAAAGTAAGTATAGTATAGAATTATTGTGATAACATCGCTGCTGCATGTAGTAGGTATATTTGTTACAAATCATTTTTCAACACTTGTTCTTGGCTGTTCAGAATACTCGATTCAGTTTATAGCACATGTATGTATACAGTACACTAGGAGAAGGATTCTTCTAGTTAGAATTTATATATTATATATTTTTACCTACTATAAACGACTAAGTTGGAGAGGAGCGCTATGGATTCAGAACTTCTACGTAATTAGCTGGGAACAAACCATAAGTTCCTCTCGGACCGGCACCTTCCCACCAACCCTCGTCGATTCTCTCGATGTTTGTAATTACTTCACCCGGATCAAATGTGATTTCTGAGTCATCCGCTAAAATCAATGTAACCGAATTTAGAACATCAATCATTTAGAACGAAAAAAACTAAAATAAATACTGTAATAATTTTTTTAGAATTTTTGTAATGTGTTTGTAATGTAGGGATGGATTTTTTTCTAACCAGCTTGATAGTCGTAAAGAGCCCTTGCACAGAGACCCATTTCTGGGGTGATCTCAATGGTCATTGATGGGGTGAGTCGTCCTTCGTCAGGAAGAGGGGATGCTGTGTGTTGTTCAGCAGATTGCACAGTGTTATCTTCGTAGTAATTATTCGTTGGTTCTTCAACAGCCAAGGGAGGTGGAATGTATCCATTGTAACCCCCGTTTACGGGTGTGGAGTTTTCCTGGGGCGATGGCGGTGTCGGACTGGGTTGTTGCTGTCTCATCTGTACAACTTGCGGGGGTGGAGAATAACTTTTGTTTATAATAACTGAAGGTTGGGGTGAAGGCGATTTATTTATTAGAGCTGGAATGGTTGTGGGTGTAGGTTCGACATTTCTATTTTGATTATTGATTGGCACAAATTTCTCATCACTTTTAATTGTTTCCACTTGTTTGGGGGGTTGGGGAGATTGTGGTGGCCTATTGAGAGGTTGTGGCGGTTTTGATTCTTGCTGACTAAGAGCAGATTTAATTTCCTGAGCAGGATTTTTTCTTACTACTGTGTTTATTGTGTTCGAAGCTCCACCAGATTCAAATAATTGTTTTCTTTTAAGCACACTGAGACTTTCTTTAGTTCCATTGCTACCATTTGACAACCCGTTTCCGGCATAATTTATCGTTGATTGTGGAGGAGATCCATTGTCAAAGCTTTTGATCCTTTGTCTAACTAAATCTCCAGAGTTTCCGGTAGAATTCTTTCGAGGTGTTGACGCTTTGACGGCAGCCACTGATGCGGAGTTAATCGTTGAACTTAGTCCATTCACTTTCGTTGTAGGAGTTAGAGGCTGAGGTGACACTGAGGATGAGGAAGTCGCTGAAATACTTTCCCTTTCTTGTTCATGGAAATAATCTTGACTTTCTCGGCGGAGCAACTTAACTTCGTTTTGAGAAAACTTACGAAGTTTCGTTTGCTCTTCTTTCTTTCGACGCACTTCCTCTTGTTCTTCCCTACGCCAAAATTCATCTTTCGCCGATGAATTGATTTCTTCTAATGGATTCACTCGCTTGTAACAAGTTCCCTGGAGAACACACGATAAAAGGTTTGATTTTCAATTTGCTAATTAAAACCGAATTCTATAAAGTGCTTCTTGAAAACTTTCTTGGCAAAGAAACAAGTGAAACACTTACCACAGGTCCTATTTGACCTTCTGCTTCAATGTTGGAAGACATTTTAACTCCTTCTCCAGCGATCGCTTTTGCTACTGTGGCTTCAACAGCGTCTGGCTCAACATCCTCATCAGTTCTGGCATTTATGGATACATGAATTCCTTTGAAATAACTTCGGATAGTTCCCAAATGGTTGGCAGACATCCCTTTTCGAGACAAAGGTGCTCCTTCTCCTTGCTGAACCGGAAATTAGTATTCAACAATAGAACAATGCAATTTAATTGAATGAACGCGAAACTCATAGGATTACATACAATAAAGTTTAGGTATATAGGTACAGTGTACAAAACTTACCCAATTAATAAGAACAATTTTCTCAATGTTTTTTTCTTTCACTTTAACTCTGCACAATGCATACATAATTTTTCCACTGTTGAAATCTTCATTGAGCTCCTCTAAACCCCCGTCTACACAACAAACACGCAAATGAATTATTTCAACCTAGCATCGCAGTTTGTTTACGGAAGTCATTAATAAAAATGTTATAAATTTTAGATTTCATGTTACATACCTCCTTTAGAAACGAGAGTCAAGTCAAAAGATTGTCCTTCATAACTATAAAGAGCCCTATAAAATAAACCACATCAAGTAAAATATATTACCCTTGTTGCTGCTGCAAAAATGTTTTAGTGAATGGGACTGTGTGTTTGTGTAGGAACATAATTTAAAGTTCAAAGCATACATAATATTAATTTTATGACTGTTCCACTTACCAATTTATAGGATTTTTTTCATCCATAACTTCTCTATAAGCCCCAACCAGGGCATCTTTATGTTTATCCAAATTGAGCGTCATTCTGGCTGTGTTGTCTTAAATTGACAGCTGTTAAAACAAGAAATAACGTTACTTTATGTTATGTATGGGATTGCAAATATAAACAAATCTGCTTATTCACTTGAGATAATTATTTTTTAGCAATTAACAGATGTAGGAGAATCTAGGGCCTACAATATTAATATTATAGTATGTAAACATAATATCAAGGGCGTATCTTTGATTTCAAAATGGGGCACAAGTGATTTTAATATTGCAAAAACGGCAAAATTATTTGAATTTAATTTTTCGACAATTGTTTATGTGAGGGGCACGTACCCTTGGTTTAGATACGCCCTTGTATAGCATACAACACTTGCAATATTGTTTCAACATCTTTTAACTTACAAACTATCAGACAGGAAATAAAATATTTTCAATGTTCAGCATTGTGCAAAATTGCGCAACAAATACACGAGTAAATACATAGTAGAATTTGCAAAAATGGGAATGAAATAATGTAATTCGAAGGAATTTTTTAACCCAATGAAATAAGAGTATAAAAATTCCAGATTGGCGACTCGACGAACCGACAACCAAAGAGTAACTGAGAATCACAGAGTAATCTTCTGCACGTCATAATAATACATTGAAATCAACAATCATAGAATTGAGTTCTTTACAGAGATAGCAACGATGCATGACCATAACCAATAGAACAATCACAATTCGCATAATACTGTAACAATACAATGCAAAAAGACGAGATGAACTTATTGCATTTCTTCCTATACATGTAATGAAATTATAGTTCATCCAGTCTCTGTTTCTCTACACATGAATTCTGTGCATTGAGCTACAGTCTTATGCACAATTCTTCAAGTGAGGAAGCATGAGTTCTGTTTGCATGCAATTTATTTTTCTCAATTCACTCTTAGTATTGCTCGTCCCATTTATATTATTATTATTGTATAACTATCCTTCATATTCACAACATAATTTCCTTACATAAAGCTGCTCTTTAGAAAATTTAACTGCCATCAGTCAGAGATGATTATTGCACTGTATTTGCATGCAATGGATGTTTAAATAATTTTGCGAATTTAATATTACTAGTGCAAAAATGCAAAAATGCTCAAATTTCTCTGGCTGGGTATTGTATATTTATGGATTAATGCCTGATATGTTGTTAATAAATGATTTCTTTTGTGCTGTATTGTGTAGTGCTGTATAATTTAATCCAGATAGCCGTGCTACTAGAAAGTATGGCAATCATGTCAGAGATATTACTATATTACACCTAAATTTCTTAAATCACACTGTTATTAGAATGGCTGTATAGTTAATACACATTATGACATGTACTAAAGCTACCTTTAATGTCTAAGGATTCGAGGAAATTTATCCAATTCACAATTTCTTGGTATAATGTTTCCTAGTTCCTCGAAAGTGAGTAAGAAACTTCCTTTTTTCTTATGTAATAAGATTAGGAGTAGAACTAGGGATACTTTACAGTAAAATAGAATATAATATTGAGTGAAAGATTCTTGAAATCAATAAAGTACTGTGTAGTATCGATTCAAGAGCGTCTTATAGTATAGAATTTCAGTCTAGAAAACTAAAGTACTTGTAGTCTATACATTACTTAGAATGGAAATCTTGTCGTAGACAGCAATGCAGACACAGACACACAAACTACTCCCTCACATACGAAATACAAGACTCGACAAGCATTTATCTACTAAATATTAGAAATGTGTATCTAGTATTAGTATCTACAAACTGTTTCTCATTGTGTCTAGTGTGTCTAGAAGCTAAAGCCTCAGATACCTGTCTGTCTCTATCTGAATGCTCCACCACCTCAAGAGAATAAATTATTTAGCCAGGGCAGGAGTATAGGTACCTAGGAAGTTTGTTCAATTTGGCAAGTTTCGCCACAGCTTGCAAAGAAATTTGACAAAATAAAATGTATCCACTCAACCATACACGTACTACGGCTATAAATGCCGAAAATACCTTTCTGCCTTTGTGATTTTATGTGTATGAATGTATATCCTACACTTTTACAAGCATTTTTCTTCACTCTCTCACAATTCCCATGTACATACAAACACTCTAAAATCACTAACAGTCTACAGTCTACACATCATGCCTACAAACAATTACATTTTCGCCAAAACATGAATAGTCAACTCAACTCTCAACTTGAGATAAGAGCACAAGTACAAGTATACAAGTACACAATACAATAATAATGCAAAGTGCATGCATTCCAAGAATAACTTTGCCTCGGTGTGTTCCTCTAAATATTTGATACTACAAACTAGCTATAAAAATATTATGTTTTGATTGTAAGAGAGAGAGTACAACTACTAGTACAAGAGTATGAATGAAGAATTCTTCTGTGCTATGAACTTTACAGATACACGATGATCATCACACAGTAGACATAGACCGTATTTATTATTCCTTTCGTTTACGGCAAAACTTTATTCGTGTCCTATTGGCTTCATAGACGTTGCTAGAAGGTGTAGGTGGATGGATGTAGTTATTTGTCTATAGGTACAGGTAATAGAGCTGCTAAAGCTGTTCATTCTTTAATATTAAACTCACATTCTATATTCTGTCATAACGGTAATTTTATTGTTGTCTCAACCGTAAATAACAACGATGAACTGCACACATCAGCCTTTATACTTTGTACATAACAAAACTTATACTTAGTAGCTTCTACTCATAAACGTTCATACTAGTACAACACTACAAAACTGAACCAACAATGCAACGATGTGAGAATTATCCTTTCTGAGAGGCATACAGGTATTGTCTAGTTGTATGGTTCAAATAAATGTGTGAAGGAAGGCTAAAATTAAAATTATAATACTACTATTAGATTTTATTTCGGTGCAAGTATGTCGGTTGCAGTTGCAAGGGCTTTGTACTTAGTCACCTGAACTATCTTCATGCAAAGGCATTGCTATAATACATTCAATGCTCTGTACAAATTCACAGTAGGAGATATTTAAGAAAACATAAATGTAATATTAAATACTACTTACATTTAGTAGTACTAGTGTAATACATCAGAATTCTTTTAAGTGTGTGTAGCAGGTAGGTATAAGACTTAAGAGGAAAAGATTATAGAGAAAATGCATTTTGTGTGTACATACAGAATACAGATACACAGATATGCAACAAATAGGAAAACACTCACCGAAACGAGCAAAATGCTTAAACTGTACTACAGCATATCATAATATAATAATTACTGTAAAAATTCTATTCATTGATTACAAATCGAATCATCCTACTACAACTCATTACCTAGAATTTTTTAGATAAGCTACTCAACAGCCGTGGCCGTAGCATGAAATATTTGCCTTGTTAACCGAAGGAGTGTGTTGTATGTACATGTATACGTATTCAACCAATAACTTCTAAGAACTATTGTTTCTGCTTAAGACCAAGACATTAAGATTAGCCTTTCTTTATGAAGAAGGTGTGTTTTGTACACGTTGTTGACGAAATAAATCATACAAACACATTTCAAAACTTGAAAACATACTATTTGTACATACATCGATTTTACACACAACTGTATGTATGTAGCTTTAAAAATGTGCAATCCGGCATGTCGATTTTGGATTTTATTACTGTATGCATATTGGTTTTAATTACTTTCCTAGCCTTAAAATCCCATTTGCAGAAAATCTCTTCAAATACTAACATGATATTATATACCTACCATGGAACGTAATAAAAAATAAACCCTCTCTTTTAGTTTACTTTTCCAATGGAAACAACTTACAATACAAACTACTACAACTGTTCAAGGAGATATACCTGATAAATAAATTACACCTTTAGAATCCAGACTGTAAAAAACGTTTATCTAGTAATGTTAAAAATTGCACTGTATAAAAATGAATGTTATAAAATACACACACGTATAGGAAAGAAAACCGACTTGACAATTTGTAAAAATTCGAAACTACAAACAACTATCACCATAAGTGCATTCTTAAATAACAATAGTGTCATTACAGTGGAAAAACTTGAAAAATTGGAAATAATGTTACTGCATATTATACACACAAGTATGCAAAACAAAAAATGCAAAATAATCGTACGGCATAGCTTACCTTTTTACGTTTAAAAATGTTATTGAGTTGACAAGACACGAGTGAGTGGTATTCGTGTCGTTGCTTTACTAACAAACAAGTGCACTATCTCTATTAGTCAGCAGCACAAGTTAGAGTTTGACTGACTTGAATTGACTTGAGAGAAAAGGTCTACACAACAAACAGACTACAGACACACACACCTACACACGTAATAATGCACGTACTTAGTTGACTTGCTAATAAATACCTGCCCTTAGTTTATTAGCTACAAAGTAAAGGAGGAAGGGATGAGCGTGTGAAGATTTTCTATTTCTCTTCAATAAATTATCTTTTAACGATGAGTCAAGTAGTCATGAAGAGACAAGTTGAAATTTCACTTGCATATTATTATTTGTATTACAAACAAACAATAGTTAAGTACTCGTAGTATGTAAATCTACATACAGTCTACATACAACAACAACACATGTGTCAAATGTATTCAGTGACTGGGAGCGTTACAATTTTTACACTCACCACCACTTGCTCTCATCCTTACAGTCCTCAGTCTCTTAATGTTTAATATTCTTGTGACTTTACTGACTTTTTCTAACTATAACAGTAAGAATTCTACTACGTGTGCAACTCTGACTGAATCTAAACGTCAAATGACATGACCTGACGTGTTTGTTTGCGTTTGCCCACTGACTTTCTTGTTTCGTACATTCAACCTTACATAAAATATGTAGTGCCACTCTTTAGACATAGTTGGAACAATTAATTCTTATAAATTGACACAATTAAATGATTATATTATTTCAAGTTTCACATTTAATGTATTTATATGTACATTATCGTATACAAGGTCTGTCTGTCTATGTATAATAAATACACATAGAGAGTAATACTTTATTTACTAGAATAATTCGTATGTAATTGTATATAGGATTTGATGGTAACAGCGTTAGTTTATATTGTAGCTTTAAGTAATTGAGAACTTACTAAGTGTATACTTAGTTAATTGTATTTCATTTAAGTAAATCTGAGTCACAGTCACATGCCAAGACAGTCAGTAAATATCTCGATTACTAATCTTTGAGCTCAATCTCTCTAACTAATCTTAAAATGACATGACACGCTTTAATTTACATAGAACGACTATAACAATAACTAAATTACACAGTTTGAGCTAAAAGTTCACAATGCAAAATGCAAAAATGCAACCAAGTGTTTTTGCTGACAATCACAACCTTAATTTAACCTGCAGATAAGAATAAATAGTAAAACAACTGCAGTGTGTGCTTTTCACTCGAACACACATACAGCTCTACCATGTACTTCTACTCAGTATCAACAACAGAACACACTTCTAATACCACCACCACTACTTCTTCGCTTTTATGTATAGACTTCTTATGTGTGTACCACCACAATGCACAAAAGTCTGCAAATGAGAGCAATACCTACCTGTGAGTTTTAATATTATCCCTTACATTCTACTACTACACTATTACAACAACTTTAGTCTAATATACAACAGTGTGCTTAACAATTCCACTAAGAAACTGTGTAAAACTAAGGAATATCAGAATATATAAAATATAACAGAAAATACACTTTTAGTTACTTACTTAGATTAGTTACACAGAAGAAGTGCAGCTAGTGCACACACACAGAGACAGAACACAACGAACTAACTCCAACAACTGTGTGATGATAATGATTCTTTGGAGGCTATAGTGTATTACTTATGTATGTGTTGTGGTAGTCGCCGAGGTAGGTGGTAGTGTTCTGTGAGCAAAAAGGCTGGTTTGGTTCTATGGAACTATATCACACACATACACACATTGAACATACAAACTAAAATACTTACTATATATAAACACTCTTTGGTATATATAGATACATACACATACATGTAGTAGCTACTTAATCGTGCTCAACTTGAAAAGCCGTTTTTGGTACTACAGTCACGTTCACGTAAAAATCTATGTAAATATTAGAAAACTCTGTATGTAGGAAACGGAATATGTCATTGCTGCACTATACAACTATAATACTCGTATCTATCCAAGGCAGTATTTATGATTCCATTTCGGGAGGGGAAAAATACCATCATAGTGCACAAAACTGTCAATTATGCGAAAAATTTGAGCTATTTTAGCCCGAAATCAATCTAAAATGCACCAAATTTGCCCTTAGCGTAAAAAATGTTACTATTTTTGCACTTTTTTTTGGTAAAATAACTTATTTTTTCCCGATTTCGAGGTGGGGAATTCCCCCTTTGCCCTCCTAAATACAGCCTTGTATCTATCTGCACTGGTATCTATTGGTAATGTATAATGTGGTAGTATCCCAGTGAGTCGGCATCTTCCCGTTTAGTTGTATCCTGTGTAGTATGCTTGTTTGTATATGTACGTACGTGTACCTATATGTGCATGTCTTTAAGCATGACACATTAGAATATCTGTGTAGCCTTAGCCTTAGAGCGAGTGTAAAACGAAGATCTAAGTAGTTGAGGTATTAAAGTGACAGAAGAAGGATTATATAGAAGCAGAAAGGAAAATGTAGCTACAAGATTCGCTTATTGCCGCTGCAGTAGATCTAACGCTACTCTTAGCATCAGAAAGCAGGCAAAGAGCAGCAGAAAAGTCACAAGTAATAAATGTATCCGTCTCGTTCATGTAATGTAATGTACCTAAGTATAAAGTGTTGAATCGTATAGGAATACAAACAGAAAGAGAATTTATACTGGAAAATGTGTGTATAAATGTATAAGAAAGTTCCATAGGAAAGACGAGATGGATTTTAAACACTTGTAAAGTATAGTTGGTAGAAATTACTTACTAGGTATGTGGTATCTGGTATGTGTGTATGAAATGAATAAGGTATACATAGAGTACACAGACAAAAGGGGAAATACATAAAGGAACTTACAGTCACGTAGTCACAGTCGTTCGAGGAAGAAACTCTTCTGCAGTAGTTTATAAATGTTTAAGACACTCTGTGTTTTACCAAAGTAGAGAATAAAGGTAATTTGAAGACTGCTCAAGGTATTACATATTGCTTTAAGGCTCGCTTTTACTCACAATGAAATGCTTGTGTAGAATACTGACTCAGTCTAGTCTGTCTGCGCTGCTTACGGAGAAACTTATGTGACTCAAGTCCGTGTTTGAAGTCTGAGTATGTATAACACTATATATGGGAGGGGTGCATGTACTTTACATTATGTGTAGAGTCTCTCTGCCAGTTTGTGTTTATACACTATGTATGTGAGTCCGTGTATTTCTCTGTGTTTGTAAAATGTATACACATGGATATTGGATGTGTTTGTATTGTGAGTACATGTAATGTATACACATAAGAGTTTTACTAAGTATAAGTAGTAGGTTTTACTTTAATAGTATTGCATTGCATTGTTATGTACAACAATATTATATACTAAAGCACTTAGACTTATACACATGTAATATGTGAGTAAGAGAATATGGCAGGTGGCCTACTCTGTTCTGTGTTTTTCTTTGCTGTAGATGTCTGATTGTTTATTCTATATATTAATAACACAAAAGCTAGTATGTATGAATATTGAATCGTTCCAACTTCCTATCGTACAAGTCAATCGCGTTGATAAACTTTATTCAAGAAGGATTATTATTATAATTAAATATGCTTTGGCAAATTTTTATACAAATAATTGCCACTGTGTGTTTATTGTCCGTAAAATCAATGCTCGAGATTGAGAGATAAGCTTAATAAGCAAGTGTTTCAATTTTCGAAGTGATTAATGCTAAGTAAACACTTCGCATAAGTAAATAAACACGTGTGAATGACATTTTTGGAAATAACAGCCTTGTTTTATTACCCTCAGTTGTAGTATTAACATAAAAACTTGGGCGTGCTTAATGTAATTACTTACTGTTTCTCTACAATAATCACTCAATTTTCTCCTGAATTGAGGTTGCAGGATCTACTAGTATTTTACTTCATGTAACTTATCAATAGCTATAATGAGAAATGAAATGCTAATCATTTGTTGTACTAATAGCTTCTGCTATTAGAGATACGGCTTTGCTGTAAAGTTATATTCTTATGAATATTAACAAGAGTTTAATGTATGTACATACATACGCATACGTATTTAGAAGTGGGAGTACAATAACTAGAAATGTATTTACGTGGAGATTATTATTGTAAAATGAAGTCATGCTGACAACATACATACCTAGGAGGTGATACGTTTAGTTAATACTGATAGAGTTGATTGAGTTGCGCCTTGAGCTTGTTTATTTATCTTTTATCAATGGCATCCCATTTTCAGCGTTTGGCTATTGGTATTGCTATTGGTTTGGTAGCCGTGATATATTCTACTTGGCTGAGATAACAAGTTTGTTTATTATGTAGAGCGGATGATGTGGGATGTTCGCACAACATAATACAAGAGGTATATACATTTCCAGATCAATGATATATTGACATACACACATAGCATCACTTTCTTTACACATACATTTATAAACATAATACGCTACACGATTGGTACAACAACAGGAATTTCATCCTCATCCTGAAATTGAGGTACAAAGTCAACTTTTCGTTTAGTGGTTTAGAAAAATACAGCTATATGCGCTAAATATACATACAACATATACATGCATTCTCCAGTAATTTATTAACAACATATCTATGTAAGTATTATGCAGGGGTATTGTGTGTGTGTAATATTGAAAATATTGTATCTATTGGAAAATCCAAAAATATCCATATAGAACCCCCACCATTGCCTGGAGGAAGAATTCATTAATGCCGGTACCTATGTAAAACCGTTTTGTTTTATATTACTACAGATAATATGGAACTAATAAGATGTTTTTCAAAGATGCAATGTACTATATATAATATAGGGTGGATCAGACGCGTAGCCAGCATTATAAGTTGGGGGTGCACAGCAGGTTTGTATACAAAAATTGACTACTGGTAGGCCAAAATTCGAATGAGTGTATAATAGAGCGTTGCAATGGAGTCAATTAGGTTAAAACCAATGTAAAATGCATCCAATGATTAATAGCGATTTTTTCGAAGTTTTTGAACTCTTTAGGTAAAATTATCTAATTTTTGATATATTTAATGCATTTTGGGGGGTGCACATGCACCCTGTGCACTCCCTTGGCTACGCGCTTGGTGTGGTTGATTCTGGTAGAGGTGATATTTTATTGGGATATTATTGATTCTACTGATGCTGATAATTGGAGTGGAATGCTTTTTAGCTTAGGTTTACGGATTTCGACTGACGTGACGCACACACGCTTGCCTGGTTTGACTCTTGTGACGAGAGTGTGATTGTATCAATGTTGAAATTAACTGCATCCTGTTTTTCTAGATTTTTCTTGGGTCCATTAGTCATCTGTGATGTGATGTGGTGAGAATGTGGGGGTGGTATACAGTAGAATGTGCACATATCTCTTTGTCACTCAATTTATCATCAATAATAATCATAACTTTGCAATGCTATATGATACCGATGTTTTTATCACTCTCTTTGTGGGTAATACAGTAACAAAACCTAACATTGACACACTTTAATATTATTTTTACTTATTTTGTATTGTTGAGTGAGGCATAATTATAGATATACTTAGGATTTGAGTTTTCTATGTTGTTACAATGTTGTACTATGCTTCAGAAATTCGTACCTATCAAATATTTATTGGTGTATTCAATAGCATTGCATTGTACTGTGATGAATAAGTCTAAATCTTATCTGCATGTAAACTGCGTGAGAAAAACTAATAGTAATGTAGGCATTGGAAGATATGGTAGTTGAAATTAATTGCGATAATAATGGATTGCAAATAATATGGACAGAGATTAAAAAACTTTGTTTTTTATGGAATTTTATGGGCAACTGGAGATTTTATATCTTTGTTTGTTCATGGTATAGAAAAAATATATGGTTGAAAGTACAAAGATCGCCCATAAATAAATATTATGGTAGTAACTGGGAATTTTGATATGGTTGTTTATAATAATGATATAAGATCTGCATAAACATGCAAGAGAGTTGTTTTAGCGATCCAGAGTTTATACAGACGGAGGATGGTTTGAAGCTGCATTCGCAACAGGCACTCCAAAAATGTTGATGGCATCAATTTCGATTTTTCTGAAACCCATCATGTTTTCCGGAACGAGGATATGCAAAGAAGTGACATGAGTCATTCGGAATAAATTTATTTTGTTCTCCTTGAGCACGTCATCTTCTGTTAATCTGTTAAGATTGCAGCAAAGTCAAATATAAACAATGAATGTGTAAAGAAAGATTGATTGCTTTTTTATGTGAGGTGATAAAGAAAAAGAACAGCCGTGTGTGATGCATACGTAATCTCCTGAATTGGGGTTAATGAGTTGAGATTATCGAAATCCAAGCTTAGTGGCTGGTTGGGATACAGTTTCAGAGTTCTGGGAGCAGAATGCTTAGATGCCTTGATTGTAAAGTAATGGAGCTGCAAAATTGTAAATATAAGCACAAAATTCTTTTTTTATTCAAATGATCTTTTGTCTTGAATTAATATGTAAATGAGTGCATAGGAATCTCTAGAGGTAAATTAAAAGTACGCCATACCGATAACGGTTGCTTGAAAACATAGAGCGAAAGCAACTTCCCAACACCACGGCCGGAAGTTAATTTTTTGCCTTCAAGAAATGCCTGGAAATTACTAGCTCCTAAATCGTTGAAACAGTAACATTTGCTTTTGTCAATGAAGAAGGAGACATTTGTGACACCGTGGGGTGTGAGTGGTGTCGAGGTGACAATTGAGGCTATAGTTGATGTGGTTGCTGCTGGTCCTGCGGATGTTGATGGCTGGTTTTCTTGATACTTGAACACCTTTGCTGTAGCATTCGACAAACTAACGTCAAATTTCCGAATTTTTCTTTCCAACGTTTCCGGGTCTTTTCCCTGAAAAATATTTTGAATTCCAAGAATTCATTTTTATATTGACTGAAGTGCCAACATGGACAAAGATTATTATTTAGCTAGGTATTTATGAATAACCTCAACTCGATCGATAACTGTCTTTCCTTTGTAAAGCACGAAAGTAGGGTATCCACTGACTCTCAATGCCGTTTTTGTAGTGATACACTTGTCAGCATTTACCTTATTCATAAATATGAAATACAGGGATTTATCGGGGTTTTATGACATTCCGAAATAAAAATTCGGGAATTATGGTAAATATTATGCGGGTATAGATGTAGATGTTCTTACTGCAATGAACGTCGAGTTTGGATACTTTTGAGCAAGTCTGTTGTAAATGGGACTCATCTCTGTAATAATTTCAATTGGTTTTTGATTAAATGTTAATTTGTAATTTTGTAACATCGATTTGTCTGAATAAAATCACTTTTCTGACTATTTGTATTACAGCATGTTAGAAAGATTTACCTTTGCAATAATGACACCAAGGTGCGAAAATAAATACAACGACCAATCTTGACTCTCCCAATTTATTGTTTGCAATTATTGATACGAACTCATCGTCTCGTACAACTCGTCTTACGTTCGGAGATGCCTCCATCACGAGCAGTGTTATAAATACAAGTTAATTTTTTGAATTCTTAAAAATCTTCACTAAATAATTTAGAATAATCTGCCAATTAGAGTATTTCGTCCAAATTGGATTTCACATGCCTACTGCCACCCACATCCAAATCTGCAGCATTTTGGAAAAAAGCCTCTCCTGCAAAACTCAAAAATATTTTGTTTCCAGATTTTATTATAATGTTTCCAAGGAACGATCCAATTTTTCTACATCTTTTGGGAAATTATTAATGACACTCATTCCGGATTGAATTGAGATTCTCTTCACAAAAATATTTTCCATAGCCTGTATTTTAAAAACTGTCATTTATATTTTATAACTATTACCAATAATTATATTTACCAGCTAGGTTAATAAATAATTGTACCGTACCCAAATCATATTTTTAGATGTACATAAACAGTTTTGTGTTCATTTGACATTTGTTCTGTATTCATATTCGTATGTCTCACATAGATAGACTTTGCATTTGTTTAGTGAAGGTAGCTTTGCATTCCTATTTTGTACATACACACAGGCACGTATCCAGGGTGGTGAACAGGTGCACATGCACCTCCAGAATACGTTTGCTATCTCAAAAAATAGCTTATTTTACCATAAAAGTTCAAAAAGTAAAAAAATCGTTTTTAGTTGGTTAAGTATGCTCTCAACTGTATCTCATATTTGAATTTTGCTCTAGCATTAATTAATTTGTGTAAAAAGACTCGCTGTGCACCTCCAGCTGCCTGCATACGCATAAAGCTTTTAAAAATCTTAGACTCAAATTGATTTACATTAAAAATTAACTGTGTCGACATGCAATTTAAAAACAAAAAATTCGAGTCTATTTATTAACAATAATAAGTAATAAGCATATGATAAAAAGGAATCCTGTAAAATAATTGTGAAATGTTTCCTACAAAGTACAACCTGTGCCCTGTCTGTGGAATCATGAAGGGAAATCGAGAAGGGGCTTTGTAACTTTTGTGTATAAAGTTCTTCTGAGCTATTGAGACGAAAGACCGCCAGAATCTAAGAGCGATTATTCTGTTTGACTTGTAAAAAGTTTTGTTTCCAATTTATATCAAAATCTAAGTTTATACGATGATTATAATATGAAGAATTGCAAGTTTTGAGAAACAACGGGGTTGTGATAATTTTTTGGATTCCGTTGGAACCATATAATGTCAGTAGAAGACGAGAAAAAAGGCAGACCAAAAACAAGAGGCACTTACATGACGGAAATAGAAGAGGACCTGGATATTCTTCGCGAAGCTATGAAGGATAAGGCAAAATCTTCCAAAAAGTATCATCAAATTGTAAAAACTGAATATCAAAATATCAACTTGGAAGATGAAATCCCGTATGACAATTCTGCGACGGATCCACCCAGAAGAAAACATCCAAGACGAGGAAGACACAAAGCAGACCCTTTCAGTCCTCGCAAAAGAAAGGATAAAGGGACAGGGAGCAATGTTAACATTACAAATAATAAATCCAAGGTAGAAGCTATACACGATAAAACATTAACTTAATTGTTATAATTAAAGCAACATATTTTTGGCAAACAATTTTTATTTGGGATATTTATGATAATTATGTTCTTTCTACTCTACACAGACGGGTACGGAAGGATCTCCAAAGCTGACAATGGAACCTTTAAATGTTTACCGTTTATACAACGCTTCAGATTGTTTCCAAATTGGAGATATTGTTTCTGTATTGGGGGACAATAACAAATCGTACTTTTGCCAAATTAGAGGTTTCTTACGGGATCAATTTTGTAAATCTCATGTTTCTATTCGATGGCTGCTTCCAGTCAAAACAGACAGACCTTACGGCCCTTGGCCAGGGTTTCATGGAGGAACACTGAAAAACTTTAATCCGATGAAATATACAGAAGGTACATTTGCTGTTACATTTAATTGCACTTATAAATGAAATTATGCATGTAATCTAAGGGGGTTGGGGGGAAGCAGTAATTTTTTGCTTAATGTATGTATGTTTAAATATAAATAGTGGTGTAATTATGTTGTTTCAGGTCCTGAACAAGAAGAGGCAATTTCCGTAGAGTTAATAACATTTATTATGCATCCTCCTCAATCATTATTTGCTTCTGTAAAGAATCAATTAGTGTTTGACCCATCTGATAAAGGATGGGATGCTCCAACTCCCACAATAAATAATGTTAATCGGAGGTTTTGATTGGAAACAGGAACTTTATGTTTACTCTTTGGTTATTTCGAGTTATTGTAAATGTTGTGAATTACTAGGATTAGGATATAGTATGATAATGATAAACAATGATAATACTTATTTATATAATATTGTACAAACAATTTGTAGAGTAGAAAAAAAATTCTAGTTTCCGGGTACGTAAGTAAAGATACTTTATTTATTTAAGTAGAACAATGTAGGTACTAGTGTACCATGTATCTTTAAAGAAATTGGCGTCATCGATTTATACATGTAATAAATGTTTTTTAAAATACATACTTACAGGTGAATTATATAATACCGATAAAAAGTTTAATTGAATTTTTATTTTTAATTGAACTGAATTTTCCCTATTCCATTAAAATTAATTAATGAAACAGAATAGTGAAATTGGTTCATTTGACGTGTCGTTTCAAAATTAATTTTAGTTATAACTGTAAGCACTTTAAAGAAACCATACCACAAAAATATTTTAAAGCAATTTGCTATAATAACACTTCTTATATTTCTTCTTGATGAGATAATCTAAGTAATCACAGACAAGATTTTGATCCGACCAATACGAACGAATCATGGCAGCAGCCTTTTCTCCGATCATTATGCAAGGAGCATTTGTATTTCCATTCACGACCCTCGGCATTATAGAAGCATCCGCAACTCTCAGTCCTTTCACACCCACCACCCTGGTTGATAAACATTTTTTCATAAATATTACTTGCATTAGTTTCATATAGTTTCATGTTTATCAATGTATGCATTTGCAATTATTTTTAAAGCAACTTGCAAAGATGTTACCTTAACTTTGAATCTACCACTGTGTCTTTATCCTCTTTTTTGCCCATGGCACAAGTGCTGGTAGGATGATAGAGCGTAAAAGTAAGGTGTCTGATATAACACGTCCAATAATCTCGACTTTTCAACTTGTGAGATTTGCAGGGTGGAAAAGGAACAGGGCTTAATTTTGAGTCAATTTGGCGAAATGGTTTAGTTTCTGTTAGCCTTAAACCAAAGTTTACGGCTGATGTTTTGCAGAAAAATGAGAAAAATAATTAGGTACAACCTTCAGAATTTCCAATTCATGAAATTGCAAAATAATTTTCTGGAAAAAAATTATTTATATTTTATATGTATATTTTTTACCTTCTAACAAAGCTTCAAAATCGTCGTTATGATGTAAGTATTTAGGATCAATAATAGGAGGAGTTTGTGGATCTTTATTAGCTAACTTAATATAACCCATGCTTTTTGGTCTGACTAAAACAACCATTAAGAAGAACGCGTCATGTGGTGTAACTGGATCTAGGTACTGTTTAAGAGTTTCATAGTCAAAGCGAAACATGTCGTAAAATTCTGTTGGCGAAGATTCTCCAACCCCTACGGGTATAAAGTACATCTGAATATTTGGCCATTCCGTTCCATTATTTTTTAAAACACTTGATGTGCTGAAAAAAACTTGTCCTCCGAAATTCTCTTGATCCGATAAAGGTCCTAAATACATAATTATTATTCTGTAAGAAAATAGGAATATAAACTAAAGTTTCTTTGAACTGTACATTATTATACCTTTGGAATGTATAAAATAATCAACAAAAGATTGTACTCCTAAATCTCTGTCAGCAATAAATGATGAAGTTTCATTTATAAGGAAAGGGCCCATGTACACAGCCAAGTGATCCTGAAGCGATTGCCCAACACCCGGGAGAGCTACTTTTGATTTTATCTGTAAAAATACGATTATGGCTATAATTTACCCACACAAAAAGCCCGAATAACGTATACCTATATTTGTAGAGTACGAAAGAACAGAAATTCATTGTTTAAACTACTAACTCCAATTTTTTCAAGATGTGCCTTAGGGCCTATTCCAGAATTCATTAGCAATATAGGCGAGTCGATTGTTCCAGCACTGACAATAATTTCTTTGGACGCTTTTGCATATTTTCGTACTCCATGGTGAGAATACCATACACCCACGGCTCGCTTCGTTTTGTCAATATGAATCTAAAAATTTGAAGGTAGATTGAATTTTATTATTATTCCAGATTGGAAGACTAAGAATTGAAATTGTCCTTTTTTGGAGATTATTTAAGCAAAATTGAGGCGATGCTGTCAATTTTGCAGGCTTATGAGTATAGTGTTACATAATTATAAACCTTTTCCGCAACGGAATATCGGGACACTTTGAAATTTTGCCGTGTTTCAAAATTCTCAATGAATGCTGAATAAGTACTCTGTCTTCGCTTGTCTGTTGAGATCGTATTTTCGGCTATTGAAAATCCTGTACGCTGAGGTCCATTACTGTCAAGATAAACATCAAAACCAAGCTCTTTTCCAGCTTCCATGAATGTGGGCATGAGTGGAGGAATGTTTTTTGAAGTTACTTGCATATACCCGTAAGGAGTTTGACCATAATGCTTAGCTAAAAATTTTACAGGGAAGTATAGCAAATAACAAAGTATTGTAATTACGCTGGTAAATAAATCGTTGCAAAAATGAGTTCCCACAATAAAAATATAATTTGTTAAAAATTATTTAAAGAAAGTGTACTATGTAAGTAAACTTATTCAATTTCTGTTTAACCATTATCTGTGTAATCTCCTTTGTAGTCAATTGAAGCTTTGAAATATTGTAGTAAGTTATCATATTTCCAATCGTCATCGTTTGCTAATTCAGCCCAGAAATTATAGTCCAAAGGGTGCGCCCGAATATAATACATGAAATTTAGCATGGAACTTCCACCTAAATTCTTCCCCCTCGGCCTTAAAAATTCATTTCATTACTACAACACGTCATTTCTTGAGAAATTATTTTCATATCAAGAAATAAGCTCTACTGTAATTTCCTCACATACCAAGGAGTTGCCTTGAAAGAGAAAAATAAACATTTAGATAGTAAGAGATTGTCCAATGACTTTTAAAAATAAACAATAGAGTTTCTTAACCAACATTATTTTCAGAAGACAGACAAGAGTGTTTTTGAGGAACAATTTTGTACATCCAATCGCTGTCAGGTCGGTGAAGAAACATAGCCGCTAACCCAGGTATGTCCTTGGCGGGGTTCGGAGTTCCTCCAGCCTCCAACAAAAGAACCCGACTATTTTTTGACAGTCTATTTGCAATCACAGCTCCACTACTACCGGCTCCGACTTTGCCAAATGCATTGAAACATTTTTATTTATTTTACATTTATAAGTGTATAATAACTAGGGTCTAAAATTTTAATACTATAGGGCCGTATCTTTGATTTTGTTTCGGGGCACCACTATAATTTTTTAACAGGATTTTTGAGTATAGAGCGAAAAAACTGAGCTAATGGGTCTAAATCAAACTAAAAAATATCAAATGCAGGTAGTGCTCAATATGTTGCGAGTTTGGACACTAGTATGGTAAAAACATTTTTATTGGAATTTTGGGAGCAGGCACGTTCCCAAGTGCCCTGACTGCCCTGCCGTTAGATACACATAGTCGTATTCAGACAGTGGGAAAGAGGTCAATTGCATTCCCCAAAATCCCAAAAAAGGAAGTTTAGCCCTGACAGGGCAAAAAATCACAAAATTATTCTCGCAAATTTGGTGCATTTTAGATTGATTTTGGCCTAAATTTGCTTACATTTTTCACACTTCGTGTGATTCTCATGTTTGGATTTTGCCCTCCCCGAAATCGGTTTCTGGATACGGCCGTGAGATACAACCTTGTAATGTAATACCTTCTAGGTATATAAAACTCACCCACAATGAAATCAAAATCTTCCTTGGACAGATCTTCTGCAGAGTTTGATATGTAATCATAGTAATAAGTGCAAGAATTGAAAATAGAATAAAATGTGAACAGTACCACTAATATTACTATTACGCCCACACTAGCCATGTCACTTTCAAATAACTTGTGTTATACAATTGTAATTTAAAATCAAAAGTATAATATTGAGAATGAAATGTGTACTGAAAAACATTTACATAATAGATTAAGCTGTGTACATGTACAGCTCTCACAAAGTGTGCACTACCGATACTGTGAACTGAAGGTAAAAATGCATAAATACTGTTTTGTTAAATGCATCCTACATTTATAAATTATAAGTACTTAATAGCATAAGATAACACGTCCTATGTCCATGACCATCGAATTAGTCTCTCAAGGGTGAATATTAACGCTCCGTTAATATTCACATAAAATCTATGTACTATACATACATACATGTGTAATTCATTCTTAGACCTAAACTCGTATTAAACTTGTATTAAAACTTCCCTTTTGGATGTTTGTTTATTGATTCATCATGTATTACATGCATTAAGCGTCAAAGATAAATAATTTGTGAAGTGGAAGTGACAGAGTCCAAGGTACATCTTTACGATTCAATTGCATAAGGAAGAACTCATTTTTCAACATTAAACAACATAATTTTGCACAAAAATTAAATGAAAAACTAAAGTGTTTATTTTTTTTATTGACACCACCTAATTCATCATGCAGTCATTCATATCATGTCATTCGATGTGAATAAACCAAGAAAATATAGGAAATCGGTTGATAATCTAGTATAAATCTTAACCCAAAAATGCGGACGAGAAAGAATTTATTTCCTGGAAAACTGTAACCGCGCCCACTTGCATTTCCCAATGTTGGTCCCGCGGCTTTACCCCTGAAGGGTGCGAAGCTTATTTCAAATTTGGGTCAGGTTTCCATACTTTTGTTATTTTTCCTCGGATTTTCGATAGGTTTCTACTTTCTACTACATATTGTCTAGTTTTTCTTTATTTTCCCCAAAAGGGACAGGTTTTATTATTCAGAATTTCCAGGAAAACCTCGCTGCCAGGTTTTCGGTGTTTTTTGAAACCTGAGTGTGAATAATTAAGTTAGGTATATAGGAAATAAATCAAAATCACACATCACGCTGTATAAAACAGATAATACTAAATTATATTTCACATTAACATTAATTACTGACAAAGAATCATCAATTTATTTTATTTAAATTACGTTTTAGCTAGCTGTTAGCACTTCATAGAAAGCATACCACAAATATTTCTAAATTTTAAAGCAATTTGTTATAATAACACTTCTTATATTCCTTCTTGATGAGATAATCAGAGTAATCACAGACAAGATTTTGATCCGACCAATACGAACGAATCAGGGCAGCAGCCTTTTCTCCGATCATTATGCAAGGAGCATTTGTATTTCCATTCACGACCCTAGGCATGATAGAAGCATCCGCAACTCTCAGTCCTTTCACACCCACCACCCTGGTTGATAAACATTTTTTCATAAATATTACTTGAATTAGTTTCATATAGTTTCATTGTTCATATATAAGTACTCATTTGCAATTATTTTTAAAGCAACTTTGAAAAATGCTACCTCAACTTTGAATCTACCACTGTGTCTTTATCCTCTTTTTTGCCCATTTTACAAGTGCTGGTAGGATGATAAAGCGTAAAAGTAAAGTGTCTGATATAACACGTCCAATAATCTCGACTGTTCAACTTGTGGGATTTGCAGGGAGGAAAATGAACAGGACTTAATTTTGAGTCCATGTGGCGAAATGGTTTAGTTTCTGTTACCTTTAAGCCAAAGTTTACAGCTGATTTTTTGCAGAAAAACGAGAAGAGTAATTAGTAATTAGTTACAACCTTCAGACTTTCAAATTAATAAAATGCTAAGTAATTTTCTGGATAATTTTTTTACCTTCTAACAGAGCTTCCAAATCGTCGTTATTGCTTAAATATTTAGGATCAATGATTGGAGGAGTTTGTGGATCTTTATTAGCTAATTTAATATCACCCATGCTCTTTGGTCTTACTAAAACAGCCATTAAGTAAAACGCGTCATGTTGTGTAACTGGATCTAGGTACTGTTTAAGAGTTTCATAGTCAAAGCGAAACATGTCGTAAAATTCTGTTGGCGAAGATTCTCCAACCCCTACGGGTATAAAGTACATCTGAATATTTGGCCATTCCGTTCCATTATTTTTTAAAACACTTGATGTGCTGAAAAAAACTTGTCCTCCGAAATTCTCTTGATCCGATAAAGGTCCTAAATACATAATTATTATTCTATAAGAAAATAGTAATATAAACTAAAGTTTCTTTATATTGTATATTTTACCTTTGGAATGTATAAAATAATCAACAAAAGATTGTACTCCTAAATCTCTGTCAGAAATAAATGTTGAAGTTTCGTTTATAAGGAAAGGGCCAATTTGTATAGCCAAGTGATCCTGAAGCGATTGCCCAACACCCGGGAGGGCTACTTTTGATTTTATCTGTAAAAGTTGTATTATGACTAAACTTTACTCACACAAGAAGCCCGTATCACTTATATCCATAATATTTCTACAGTAGGAACAGAAATTTATTGTATTAACTACTAACTCCGATCTTTTCAAGATGTGCCTTAGGGCCTATTCCAGAATTCATTAGCAACTTAGGAGAGTCAATTGTTCCAGCACTGATAATAATTTCTTTTGACGCTTTTGCATATTTTCGTACTCCATGGTGAGAATACCATACACCCACGGCTCGCTTTGTTTTGTCAATATGAATCTAAATTTAATGTAAAGCTAGATTGAATTTTATTATTCTATGTTGGAAGACGAAAAATTGAAATTGTGTCCCTTTTTGTGGATTATTTAAGCAAAATTGAGTCGATGTTGTCAATTTTGTAGACTTATAGAATTAGTGTTACATAATTATAAACCTTTTCCGCAACGGAATATCGGGACACTTTGAAATTTTCCCTTGTTTCAAAATTCTCAATGAATGCTGAATAAGTGCTTTGTCTTCGCTTGTGTGTGGAGATTGTATTTTCGCCTGCTGAAAATCCTGTGCTCTGAGGTCCATTACTGTCAAGATAAACATCAAACCCGAGCTCTTTTCCAGCTTCCATGAATTTAGGAAGGAGTGGATGAACGTTTTTTGAAGTTACTTGCATGTACCCGTAAGGAGTTTGACCATAATGCTTAGCTAACAGTGAAGTAAACAACAAATTACTTTAAATACGTGAGTAAATAGCTCATTGCAAAAATGAGTTTCCACAATAAAAATAAATTTGCGAAAAAAAAATTTAAAAAGAGTGTAAAATGTAAGTACTAAATAAAAATACAATGCAATTAAAATAAAAATGGTTCAATTTAGGTTTTACCATTATCTGTGAAATTTCCTTTGTAGTCAATTGAAGCTTTGAAATATTGTAGTAAGTTATCATATCTCCAATCGTCGTCATTTGCTAATTGAGCCCAGAAATTATAATCTTTTGGGTGCGCCCGAACGTACAACATGAAATTTAGCATGGAACTTCCACCTAAATTCTTCCCCCTCGGCCTTAAAAATTCAATTCATTACTACATCACGTCACTTCTTGAGAAATTATTTTTATGTCAAGAAATAAGCTCTACTGTGATTTCCTCACATACCAAGGAGTTGCCTTGAAAGAGAAAAATAAACATTTAGATATTAATGGAAGATTTGTCCATTGGCTTTTAAAAATAAACAATAGAGATTAACCAACATTATTCTCAGAAGATAGACAAGAGAGTTTTTGAGGCACAATTTTGTACATCCAGTCGCTGTCAGGCATGTGAAGAAACATAGCTGCTAACCCAGGTATGTCCTTTGTGGGATTCGGAGTTCCTCCAGCTTCCAATAAAAGAACCCGACTATTTTTTGACAGTCTATTTGCAATCACAGCTCCACTACTACCGGCTCCGACTTTGTCAAATATATTGAAACATTAATATAGTGTTATAAATAATAATGACCATACATTTAAGAACCTACAGGCCGTATCCAGGATTTGGTTTCGGGCACCAACGTCAAAATTTTAATACAAATTAGGGTGGTAAAAATTTACGTTCAATTGGGCCAAAATCAAACTAAAATGCATCAATTCGCTAATAGTACCCAAAATTTTACGAGTTTGGGTATTTTATGTTACTATATTTTTTGAAATTTCGAGAAGGGATTACGTGCCCTTCTGCTGGATACAGCCTTGTAATATTGCCTGTATAAAAACTCACCCACAATGAAGTCAAAATGTTCTTTGGACAGATCTTCTGCAGAATTTGATATGTAATCATAATAGTAAGTGCAAGAATTGAAAATAGAATAAAATGTTAACAGTGCCACAGATATTACTATTACTCCCACACTAGCCATGGCAGTTTCCAATAACTTGTGTTATACGTAATTTCAAATTAAAATAATCAGTAGTATTAAAACTCAATTTTATATCTCAGGAACCAATTTTTTGTAATGTTTTCACATGAGGCCACCAAATGTCAAATGCAAGGTGTCAACATGAATGTACCACATTAAGTATTTTACAAGCATGAAGTACTTGAATGAGTAATATCTGCAATAGTAGGTAAATAAAGTTGAGGCTACTGAGATCGTATTTACGATGTAATAACCATATATTACTTATTAAACTATTCCCTATTACCCTTATCTGGCAGAATGTACCTACACTTAAAAATCCTTTATAACATGGACAAAAGGCAAAATTGTTTTATTATTATTATTATTACTAAAGCACACTTGGGTATTAATTACACACTTATAAACTTATAATATAGGTATGGTTTTATTATTCGCCACAGATACACATACATAGCAAATGTATGATATTAATGATGATATTGTATTATGACTGCAGTAAAATATTGAGAATGATATACTGTATTACAAAACCTTTACATAATAGATTAGGCTGTTCACATACATGTTACATGTACCATAATATGCCACTCTCATAAAGTGTACACTGCCGACGTTGTAAAGTGAATATATGAACACTTTTTTGTTAAATGCATCCAAAAATCATAAATGATGAATAGCATAAGATAACACGTGCATGACCATCGAATTTGTCTCTCAAGGGTGAATATTAGCAGAGTCTATGTACTATGCGTATAATTCATGCTCATGCCTAGGTCTTAAACTTGTATTGACTTTTGTATGGTTCAACATGTATTATGCTTCAAGGATAAACAATTTGTGAAGTGGCAGTGACAGAGTCCAAGGTACATCTTTACGATTCAATTACATAATAAGGACTCATTCTTCAGCGTAAAACACAAATAATTTGACACAAAAAATGAAAAGCTCAAGTTCTTCTTTTTTATTGATACCTTAATGATTTTTATTAGCACATTTGCGTCTGTCATTCGTATTTTATTTAACACATTACCCGTACCTTACTTACTTAACAACAAGAATACCGAACTATATAAACCCACAAAATAACAAGTGGCAGTGGCAGTTTCTGTGTGATTAAAATATAGACGTTTAGACATTGATTGCTTTTAGTATAGTAGGTACATTCTCTTATTAATTATCTAGGCTGATTCATCTTTAGTTGTATTTGTGTTATTAGTTACTATCTTTAAATTGTACACTCATTCGAGGAAGGGGAAAATGTGCAGATGTATTTGATTAGGACGAAATATTAAGGGAACGGTTACAATAACAAAGTTGGTATCTACAGTTTCAAGTGTGTTTGCAAAAATATTCATGTATATTAGAGGCACACAAAAAAGTACCTTAGTTTAAATGCTTCACATTTGATTGACATTAAGATAAAATCGATATAATTAATCAATCTTGTAAATTCTTAAAAGCTTAAGTATGTTAATTAATTGTGATTCGCTATGTTTCTCATTTTTCCATCAGTTCGTTTAAGTTTAAGTGACTATTTTAATCTTTCTTCAAAGTGTTGCGAGAATCTCGGATTTTTAGAAATAAACTCTTTGTACTCAGCATACCAAGAATTCTATAGAATGGAAAAAAATTATTAGTATTTTATTTCAAAGAAAATAGTTTAGTAAGTTGAGACTTGAGACTCACTTGGATGCCAAGAATGGTTGATACACAGCAAAATATGTGATGGGGATGACGGGAAATAAAGACATCCAAGATTCATCCAATTTGTTTGCAATCGCAACTAAACTGAGATAAGCACAACGTTCAGCTGTCATTCTTCTGTCAGAAGTCTTGTGAGTTTGATTGAATTCCTAGACACAAAAAAAGTTGTTTGTACTCAAAAAGCATTCTTAAAATGTTTAATTAATAGAAACCAGTCACAAACAACTATAACAAAAAACATACAACGTGCACTCATTAGTAGCTAATTGGTGTTGCACTAATTACAATAGCAGGTTGCAAAAAACTTTTTATTTTCACATACCTCTCCTTTATTTGATGTAAATGCGTGTTGAAGAACTTCCGAGTGAACTGGCCCAGGGCAAAGCAATGTGATACCGATTTTTTTATCCCTGGTTTCATTTCGTAGGCATTCAAAGTACCCCTGATTGAAATAAAACAAAGTAATGAAGAAATAACAAAGAAAAATACAATAATTTGTTGTTTAACCCTGGATGAGGTATATTGTAAATCTTACATGAAGTGCGTGTTTAGATCCTGTGTAAGAACCTGAGCCGGGTGCTCCAACTTTTCCAGCAATACTGGAAGTAACAGCCAGTTGTCCACCTCCAACTTTAAAGAAATGACGAACTGCAATTCGATTTAAGTTCAGCAGTGAGAAAACATTAAGCTCAAACATATCTCTGTCAACAGCTACATCGATTTCTTCCCAATGAGCCCTTTGAGATCTTCCAGCATTGCTTATCAAAACATCCAACTATTCGCCAATTCAAAACAACATTGTAAATATCAGTTCCACAAAATGTATGTATGTACTGTACTTATGTGTGTTCAATTTATTCAAGTCTCAAAATATCTATGTACAAATGAACTCGTTTCATGTATTTATATTTATATATGTAATTACGAACTTTTCCAAAGTGGTCCAAAACTTTTTTGAAAGACTCTTCATGTACTGAGTAGTTTGTAATGTCAAAGTCAACAATAAGGATGTCCTTCTCCTTCAGTTTAGGGTTTAGAGCTGTAATACAAAAAATTACAAATGACAGTTTGAAGAATTACAAATTCAAACCTACTAAATAGCATTTCTCAATTTCCAAATATTTTATTAAAGGTTTATTTGCAAAATGACAATACAAGATTCTACTTACATTGGAATTATGCAATCATACAGAAGATACATGTTTCTACCTTAATTTGCTAATATTTTTGTTGTCAAGAATTTACCCAAACATTCCTTTTTGACACGCTCCAGCTGATCTTTCCTACGTGCAGAAAGAACAAGCAAAGTATTCCAACGTGCTAAAACTTTAGCTAATCCTTCGCCAATTCCACTTGATGCTCCAGTAACCCATACTACTTTCCCGGAAAATTCCTCTTCTAAAAACAATACATAAAAAATGTATTACATAGCTCATATCACTTATAAGACAATGAATTTGTAATTCTTCCCACACTAACGTTACAGACTGCAGAGACTGGGATGAATTATTACCTGGCGATTTTCCAAAGTATGTAGACAGGAAAGTGACAATATCACAATCAGTAAGACACACAATAGCAAACCACGTTGAAAGGTAAACTATGTACAACACAGCCACAAGTGTAAATAAATCCATCCTGTCAAAATCTCTGAATACAATAAATCTAACAATAAATTCTTAAATCACAAGGTTCCTCCTAAATCTGTAATGAAATTTCATTTGGTTCAAATTCTCAGTTTATTAACACAAATCTCTATACACGGAAGACGACAATATTTCAGCTGTTCTGTAGGGTTGGATAAATTAAAATCCACAAAAACAGTCGTCTCCGACTGCTACAGCGCACTCGAATCTCTAAAAAACTGACTGAAAGTCAAAGTCAATCCAACCATAGCCATATAGAATATTGTGTAACACCACGTACACCAGTTGTAGGTAGCTAAGAGCCAAATGTGTCCTTATATCTCTCAAAAGACACTTCTAATTCCACTATCTGCTCTATAAACTTTTATAAATTATACATTCAATATGCCCAAAATAGATAACACATCAAAGTACCTGCTTGCTACTACGACTACGGCTAAACCTAAACTGACTAAACTGAGGTGTAATATAACTGTCTATGTGTATTAAGTTTGTCTATGTATGTATACAACATAATGGATTTTATACATACATACACATAGAAAGTAGAGACTCTTGCTAGTCAGAAATCGTTGCATGCATGTTATGGAATTATATTTTGAGCTTCAATTCAGCTGTAAGGCTTAATGCGCTTAATGCTAAAGCGATAATAATATAACTTGCTCGTGAACATGTAATAAAGTGCTAAGAGTGTACAAAGTACTTTTACAAAGTACGATGAAAACTGAAGGTCATCTACTTCACAATCCCTCTCAAACTAAAAGCTTTAATATCTACCACAGTGAGAGTGTCTCTATTAAAGTAAGAATACTTGGTTGCTAATAATATTACATAGTAATATTTTCGTATGTCACAGGCAGGACAAACCAGGAGCAGAGATAATGTTTTGTGTAGGTTTATACTAATGTGTATACAAATAGGTGAGACGTGTGTTTTGTGTATACATGTATATGTGTGTTGTTTTCTTTCATTGTCTCTTTATTACTTCCAGTTCCAGTGCACTCAGTGCAGTATGCTATAATTTGTCTCATATAGTTCCCACATGTCCTGTTCTTTGTAGACTACACCGAAGAAACCTCTCACGATGAATAATTTAGTGTGATTGTGTTGTGTTATTGTGTTTCCACTTTACACACACGACAGCTTTTTCTGTTGTGTTTTCTCGGCTTTATTAACTTGTTCTATAGCACTAATAGCACCTTCACTGAGTGAGCTACATTTATTCTACAAAATAAGCATGCGAACGGCAAGAAAAAATACTTCCTGGGCTATTTTTGTAGATATGCCTGCGAATTTTAATCAATTTTTTTATTAGACAGCTTTTCTTCGGATACTGCAGAAAAATGTATAATGAATGAGTAATCCATTAATCATGGATTTATACACAATGATAATACAATGAGTGATTAATAGGGAACACGTATTTTATATGGACTTTGAACTTTGGACAATTATTTGGACTGAATCGGAGTACACAGGCACAATATGGAATAATATTTAATATTACCTACCTATATCATTCGTATTACATTGGCCTTGGCAGGCCTTGGCAAATTAGTTAATAATAAGTGTGCATAATAATATGTAAATATATAATATGGTATTGTATGAATTTGGTTTATATTGCTACATATTTCTGTGTACAAGTCTCAATATTCGCACACACCCAGCATGACCATTGTGGTTAACTTTGAACTGCATTTATGCAACTTTTATAAAAGATATTTTTGTGTAGTAGTCTACCCAAGGTTTGTAGTTGTAAGTAGCTAAGGCCACTTTTACAAACCTTGCGTCTACCAATATCGATCACATATGGATATGTTATAACTTTTTAAGTTATGAAATCATAACTTTTTAATTTTCAAAGACAAAGACAGTAATCTTACTGTCTTTGTCTTTGAAAAACATTTGTATAATTATAATTTAGGTAGATATACATCATAGTCGTAGCCAGGATTTGGTTTCCGGGGGCAAAATCAAAACAATATATATATATTGTTTTGGAAAATATTCTCACTTTCGTGCGAACGCAAAAAAATTGAGCAAATTTGAGCAAAAATGATCATAAAATACATAAAATTCGCGGGTAGTGCGAAAAATTTCTCCATTTTTGCGTGGCAAAATTAAGCTAGTTTTTCCGGATTTCGGAGGCGGGGGCAATTGCCCCCTTGCCCCCCTGGCTACGCCAAGTGGTATACATGTATGTATACATATACACTTACACTACCACTGACACACTTTGAGAGGAGGAAAGAAAATTTATTTATTTTAAGTCAAGCAAACATTATGTATAATATCAACAATATGAAATCGGTAAAGGATTTAAAGAGAAATGTAGAACCTACAATATTTTCTCTAAATATTTTTTAATACCCTTATTAATACAATATGATTACAAGTTGACACTTTTTTACAAAAATGCTATATGTATATACTTAAATAGCTAACCTACAAGTTATAACAGTAAGGAAAATATTATAGTAAACTTTATGAGACTGGTTTCTTATAAAATATTATAAAGAATAGACAAACATAACTTGCCTTCAGTCTTAGTGAATTTAGTTGGAATTGAATTAGGTACTTAAGGTAGGTATTTAGTTTGGTAATAATGAGAAAAATATAAATTGCTCGAGTATTATCAAGGTGAATATAGCGTTTAAACACATCGAGTATTATTATACGTTTATTTTGAAATCTTAACTTAGAAAATAAAAGTAAAACATTTTCCCTACAAGATAGACAACTATGAGCCCTAAATGCCTAAATCAATAATCCACAATACCTGATCAGTGGCTTACTTATAGCGTACTTAGGGGGCTAAAACCCCCCAAATGTTTGGACTATACACTAGATCAAATTATGCCTCTCCTAAAATGCAAAAAACCGGGTTCAATGCCCAAAAGGGTTGTAAAAATTATAAGAAATCAATTATTTTAAATTCTATAGTACATTTGTATTCATTTGCAATAATAAAATATGTACTAAAATGCTTGCAACACACAACTAGTAAGTTTTTATTCAGCTGATAAAAAATACAGTACTATAATGATACAGGTACTGGATACTAATATTATGTTTGTAGTTTTATTATTAATTAATTAAAATACTTTTACTTTAATACAAAATTGTATAGATTCCTTTTAGGGTCGCCTATTGGCAATGTACTAATGTACTTTCTCCATGCTGTCAAAACAACTGCTAGTATCACAATACACCCACCAACCAAACTGTAAACATCAGGTTCCACACCCAAGAAAACATATTGCCAAAAAAATGCGAAAACTGTTTCACTTGTCCGAACAAGACTAACAGCTCCGGCCTGTTCCAGTTGAAGTGCTAAGGTAATAGTCATTTGTGTAAAAAATGCACTTCCAGCCAAAGAGAGAGCAAGAAGAATGTCTGTAGAGTTGTCAGGTAAAACAAACACTCCAAAGGCTAATGCCAAAATCAAACACACAAGTGTTCCAATGACTCCAAAAGAAAATGTCACAATTGAAAAATGTATTTTTCTGAGATAGCGAACGACTGTCATAGAAAAAGTCGACGAGATTACTCCACTCAATGCGTACGCGGTTCCCATCTGTAAATTATCATATAAATATATTTCCTATATTTTATTTTTCGAGTCTCACCAATAATTTCATCAATCATGATATTTTTCTTTTGCATTTAATTGTGTGATTTTTTGAATTAAGGGGAAGAAAAGTTAAATGCGATTTTTACCAATAGATCGTAATCAAAAGCTTCTAATCCAGTCAAAACGGGTGGTCGCATAATAATTCCGATACCAAATATGGCTAAAAATGCTGTAAAAATCGGAAAAACTCCACAACTTTCATGTAAAAGCAGCCAGGCAGTCAAAGTAACCAACACGGGTTTACACGAACCGATAATCATGGCATCGGCTATAGTGAGATGTTTCAAAGCATATAAGTGGAATACCAATGCAGAGCATCCTAAAAGTCCTCGTAACTGAAATACATACAATAATAAAAATTAACACAAAATAATTCAAATAATTAATCACAGCAAAAGTTCTATGTACTTTGAAATGCACTACTCAAATTTCAAATAAGAAACAAAAAAACTTTTAAATATTTACCATTAGTATTACAAAGTTTTTCACATTCGTTTTGTTTGTTAAGGGCCACAGTGGTTCAAAAACATCTTTTTCCTGAGAACACTTTGCATATGCAATTATTGGAAGAGATGGGAGTAAAACTCCTTGAAATCTGAACACACCAAGTATGAAAGGATGGTAACCCTTAAGGCATTTAACTGAAACTGAGCCAAGGGAGAATACAATAGCCGACGATAAGGAAAATAAGATTCCAGCATATCGTCTACAAAATGTTTTCGCTTGAGTTTTCTTTTGTAAGGGCCCATGAACATCTTTAGCTATTTCTGTATCTATTTCCTCTGGTTCATCACAGCAATTGTTTTTCCAAATTAATTTATTTTCATTTTCTTCAGACTTTTCACATCTGTCTGCTATTAAAACCGAAGTCGGCACAAGAAAACTTGATTTCTCAGTTGGAAAAATCTCTTCTGCAGGGATCTCACTGTCAATTACCAACACATTACTATTTCTATCCATTGTCTTACAAGTTTTTGCGGGTATTTTTTATAATATTGATACGTTACAAAACTAAGGCTGTTGCACTACAGTAGAATATAATATACCTACCCGTTAATGGTTTAAAAAATTCACACAAAAGTAAGTGTAGGAAATGCCAAAAAAACTTTGTATAATGTGTGCAAAAAAGTTTTGGCGAAAGGTAAGGCAGCTGACAATGTACCAATGCCCTTGCTGAATATACACTGAATGCATTTTGTTGTCTTTCGGAGCGAACTTATACTAGTGACTGTATTAGCATGTGCAAATATCAAAGCAAGCAAAGTCAAGTTCAAGTTCTGCATGTCAAAAATAAGTTTGCGATATGCATATAAATGTTGCTTATTATGCAATATGTGTTAAATATTTCACACACAAGCACACATAAAAATAAAAACATGCAATCGCTTTTTCGAACACTAAACTTTCATCTTCTTATTCATGCATCAAAATACAAATGCATTTTTAGGACTATATTTTATGACAAACCCAATTACCTGGATTATGAAATTTATTTATTAATTCATTTTTGAATATGAGTATGAATAAAATTGATACATTATTAAAGTCCACAGCATGATGAGCATACATAAGTGTCAGAATGTACGTATTATGAAATTGACTGGAATCGCGTGATAAGATTGCTGATGAGGTTTGCAACTACGTATAGGAAGTAGGTACATGAGGAGGCGCAACACTCCACTTATTGTGTGCTTCTGTTTATGGAGACTCAGTTAGTATAATGTTAATTAAATCACATGATGATGGATTTATCAAGTTTCTTTCAATAGTGCAATTTAATTTGCACAAATTATTGTGTGTAGAGTATTTATTAGAGATGCTTCAGTTTATGGGACTGTCAGTCAACCTTTGAAAGACATAAGTGGACGTAAGTATGATGCAATAACCACAAGTTGAAAATACTTGCGTGTAATCTGCAAGTGTGTATTGACATCACAAAAGCCGAAGAGAAAAAAATGAGGGTAAAAGTCATGCAATCCTATATGTAATTTTCCATGATGAACGCAAATTATATAATGAACCTTTGAGACGGAGCTTCTAATTGTGATATTTTGTGAATAAATAACGAATAAGATTATACATAGGTAGCATAATAAGAACTGTAAGAACTTATGAAAAATGTTTGAAGTTTCGCATTAGGTGGACAATATAATTACCATTATTCCTTAATTATTATACTATTAGCCTACTTGTACTTAAGAATACTTTCACTTTCACTTGGGTACATTAACTTGATTCCGTAATGGGTCGGAATTCGGAAATAATCATGACGAATGTTAATTAATTTTATTGTGCTATAAGTTACGTTAAGGCTGGCTTAGAGGATAGATGATCATTTCGCCTAATAAATCAAATATCTCGTAGCCGGAAACTTGTTAAGGAAAAAACTTACGTGGATTTATGAAGAAAATGTTGCTCTACAATACTGCAATTTCAAATTTTTAAAAAAAGTTAAAATATAGAA